>PVJO010028521.1:0-18024 GCA_004026905.1 Hystrix cristata
GCCCTCACGCCGGCCTGAATAGCGAGAACAAACAGCAGGTTTGCAGCAGGCGTGTGCACTTCCACATTCCCCGTGCCCGTGTACACTCGTCCATCTACAAGTGGGTAGACATGCGGTATTTTGTATTTGTTCTATGTTAATATGTGTTCAGACATAGTTTTATGCTTCTTACTCAGTAGTGACTTGTGGAAATTTCTCTAAGAGAACTGACAGAATTGTAATTAACTCTTACAAATGACTGGTTTTCTTTTCAAGAGATTTTGTGTTCTATTCCACCATTTCTTTATTATTATTCACCTTTTAGTTTAAACTTTATAAATGCCATTATAGTAGTCACCAAACATGTCGCGCATCTCTCCTCCCTCCTAAGTGCTTTAATTTCCTTGCAGTAGATTACAAAGGACCTACCTGTGAGCAATGATGTGTGTTTCTTTACTTCCATATAGATTGCTAAATTATGTTTCAAAAATGATAAAATTCAAAGTGAAGAAAATATGTTTGTTTTATTTTTATCAGTCACTTTGAAAGCCTCATTGCATTTGAAGTCTAATGTATATGAAGTCACATTTGCTTGTTTTCTTTTGTCATTTTCTCCTTTCAGGTGAAGGCTGCACCCTATAATATTCTTACTGATCAATGTGGATGTACTTTTGCTTTCACTGCCTATTTGCATCTTCTGTTCACTTTGGTATTGGTTCGTATTTTATTTAGTAATTTCTTAAAAGCATTTTTCTATTTTAGATAGTGCCTCTTTTTATACTCTCTAAAATTCGCCAAACTAGTTTTGTTTATTTATTTAGAGTATGGATTCCTAATTGTTAATAACAAATTTAAAGTACCAATATATCCATTTAAGATATCTATTATTAACTGAGAAAATTTTTCTGCCAGAAGGATGTAGAAAGTCCCCTGTTCTTTCTTACCTTGAAGCAAATATAAGGCAAGTCTCTGTTTTTTACATTAAATCTAATTGATCCTCATTTTGTGGTATATACAATTAATGACATGGGCATACATCTTAATTTCCTAATAGCAATTTAGCTGTGGCAGACTCACTCTTCTTTCACAACCAGAGTCCTTGTGACCATGTCTCTGATTACTTATTTCTGACACTATTCCTTTATAAAATGGCTAAGATTGAGCAACTCGCATCCTTCTAATCTCTGACAGTACTGGAACATAATAAATTCCAGGGCCTATAAATGAAATGAATAAACAAATTATCCTAAAATTTCTGAAATCACTGCTCATAATTCTAATTGCAGATAGTTTTGTTCTGATCAGCGCTACACGGACACACAGAAGGACAGATGGGACACAAGAACAATGTCACGGAGTTTGTGCTCTTGGGGCTCACTCAGAGCCTCCAGGGCCAGAAAATATTATTTGCTGTGTTCTTGCTGATCTATGTGGTGACAATGGCCGGCAACCTCCTCATTGTCCTGACTGTGGTGCTCAGTCCCGCCCTGGATGCCCCGATGTTCTTCTTTCTTGGCTACTTATCATTTATGGATGCCCTTTACTCCACTTCGGTTACCCCGAATATGATCATAAACTTCCTTTATGAGAAGAAAACCATTTCCTTCAAAGCTTGCATGGCTCAGCTTTTTGTAGGTCACTTGTTTGGTGGTGTTGATGTAATAATCCTGGTGGTGATGGCCTATGACCGCTACGTGGCCATCTGCAAGCCCCTGCATTACCTGACCACCATGAGCCAGCGGCGCTGTGCTCTGCTGCTGCTGCTGGCCTGGGCTGGGGGTTTTCTTCATGCCACTCCACATGTTCTTTTTGTTTACAACCTTCCTTTCTGCGGCCCGAATGTCATTGACCACTTTATCTGTGACGTGTACCCCTTATTAAAACTGGCCTGCACTGACACATATGTTATTGGCCTCACAGTGCTGGCCAATGACGGGGTGATCTGTGTGGTCATCTTTTTGCTCTTATTAATTTCTTACGGCGTCATTCTGCACTCACTGAGGAATCTGAGTGTGGAAGGCAGGCGCAAAGCCTTGTCCACCTGCGGCTCCCACATCACGGTGGTCGTCCTCTACTTCGTCCCTTGCATTTCTGTGTATGTGAGACCGCCTTCGGCCCTGCCCATTGATAAATCCTTTACTGTGTTTTTCACCGTCATCACCCCCATGTTGAACCCCCTCATCTATACTCTGAGAAATGCGGACATGATAAACGCCATGAAGAATCTCTGGAGTAGGAAACAAAATTGAGGTTTTTTCATTTATATTCCATGCAGAGTTGCTTCTTCCAGGATTATTTCATTATGCTGAAATTTCCATCAGGGTTAATAACTGAACAATAGGAACGATGTTTTATGGGAACTCTTCTAATAAGCTACACGTATTTTTCAAATTTGTTAGGAAAATACATATTCTTTATTTGTATGCAATGTTTCAGTTGAGGCTATAAATTTAAGTGGCATAATTAATGCTGTAAACTTCTTTTACTTAATGAGAGGTTTTTTTCATGGTTCTTACAAAACAAAAACTTACTCTTTTTTCTGAATTATATTGGACCCAAAATATAAATAAAAATCCGAAGAAAAGATAAATGATAGTAAGTATGGAGGCTGATGGTTCTCAAATGGGAAGGGCATCAAAGCCACGGAGGAACGGGTGAGGGAGGGGAGGGAACGAAGAAAAGAATTAAGATGTGTTATGTGCGTGTACCAATTGCACCCAAGGAATATAAACATTATGTGCTGCGGGGTTATACCTGTAAAAACATTTTAAGATGAAAAAGAGGAATTACTAATGTTTACGACACATTTTGCAAGAATGAAATAATATATAAATATATGGTTCCTTGTATTTCACAATTTCAGAAAATAATGATGAATCACATACACATTTGAAATGTTTATTTTATTTTTGTTTTGTAAGATTTTAAATATAGAATTTTATAATAATGTTTAGCGTGATGTTCCTGAAGAGGAATAATACTTTCTTTTTAACATAATCATAAAGAGACTATAAATTCAAACGGCAGAAGACAGTACTAATGGTGTTACTAAATGACTTATTTTTCATGTAATTTAACATTTCTTTGCACTTGTTTTTCCCAGTAATGTAATCTAGTAGATTTCAACAGACTATCATGTTTCAAATTCACATAGATTGTTTAATTTTAAATACCTGGGGAATATTTAGTTTTTTATCAATAACTTCTAGTTGAGTTCTTTATTATCAGATAGATCATCTGTATGGTTTAAATCCTTTGAGATATGTACTAATGTGTGTTATGGTCCATATAGTATCTATTTTGATGAATGTTTCCTCAATATTTGCAGATATATAGAAGAATCCCACATCTGTTTTCTGTTTTCCCATTCCTGTTCTTTTTTTTTTTTTTTTTTTTTTTTTTTTTTTTTTTTTTTTTTTTTTTTTTTTTTTTGGTGCTGGGGATCGAACTCAGGTCCTTGTGCTTGTGAGGCAAGCACTCAAACCACTGAGCTAAATCCCCAGCCCCGTTCCTGTTCTAATACACATTGTAATGACTAGCCTGTTTGTAACTGTGTGATGCACAGACTTTCTCACATACACGAGCTGGACTTTATCAGTATTTGAATCGTTTTCAATGACTTTTTCAGAGTTTTCCCCACCTCTGGTTGTGAGTTCAGAAGTCAACTGAAAATCGTTAAACTATACCCTTGGCAAATTCACCTACATTGTAAGTTCTGATGTTTAAAACCTATACCTTTTATTAGTACCTATCAATTGTACAGAATATTGGGATTCAACAAGCTATTTACAAACATGCATATATTACTCCTATATTTTGATCATGTTGATCTCCCCTATTTCTCCTCCTTAAGCCCACAGATCATGGTTTTAATTAGAGAGTTTTTCTGTATTTTACTTCTGCCCAGACTGGATTGTTTCCTTTTGGTGATTTGACCTCAAATTGTTCAATTATGCTATTTCCCCCAGAGAGTATGTCTCTGGGAATCATATTTTAGACGTTATTGTTCTTGTGGCAGTTCTGGAGCTGGGGGTCTACCCTCAGAGTTAGGACCGAGGTCCCAGTGAGTTTAAGGTATGAGGCACCCTTGGACCTGTAGCAAGCGCAGGATTCAACAATATGCACTGTGGTTCCAATACACACACAAAGTGTCCACAGACTTTTGCCCTCACCTCAAAGAGTGTTTATCTATATGAGCATTCACGGGACTGTCTTCTTAGAAATTGAAAGCACAGACTCAAAGCATGATAAAATAGGAATTACAAGTTTTTCTCCATTCTTCTTGCCATCCCAAAGCCAAATTTTGTGTTTGAAGCCAGGATGTTACACTGACTGAGAAACAAAAAACTTTTCTTTTAAAAATAATTTTTCTTTGGTACTGGGGATCAAACTCAGGGCCTTGCACTCAGTAGGGGAGCGCTCTATCACTTGCTAAATCCCCAAGCTGTAATCAAAATATCTTAAAGTCTATTTCATGATTTCACTTTTATTTTATAAAACACAAATTGCAAATATGTATCTTAGTAATGTATGATTCCTTTTTCCACTAAATTTATTTCAGCAATCATAATATAACAAGAAATTTATACTATGTTTGAGGTCTAAAATGTTTTCAAAATTTACCTGTGCTTTTATGTGGGGCTTGGTCCAGAGTGGATAGGTGACTGGGGGTATGATCGTGAATGGCATACTCTTTCTCCTGGCTGCTCCTTGCTCTGCTTCCCAGATGTGTGGGGTGAACAGTGCTCTTCTGCCATGCCCTTCTACCATGTAGACGCTGCCTTGGAGCCAGTAGATCATAAATAAAATCTCTCAAAATCATAAGCAAAATTAATCTTCTCCTCCTGTATCTTTTGGGTTTTGAGAATTTTGTTTGAGGAATGGGAAAGCTAACACACACAGAGTATTGTATCAGTATTTGTCTCACTACTGTGACTGTACCTTGCCATGTGTTCGGAATTCTGGCAATTGTTTTGCCAGGGAGAACGAAGGGTAGATAAACTGGAGAGTGTTGTGAGCAGTACTTGATGGACAACGCTAGTCAAGAGTTCACAAGAGCAGGAAGCTGGTTAGAATGCAGACAGTAAGGACCCTGCTTGTGAGGTTCCGGCTGGTGTGGTGGATTGCTTGGTTCTTTTCATAATTTCTAATTTGTTACCAAATTGGCCATTATATCTTAGATAGTCTTGTTTAATTCACATTATTTTTACATCCAACTTAAGCTCACTGAATATATTATTACTTGATGTCTTTATCTGATTAATTACATCCTTTTTAAGATCACATCTTACGGATTTCCTTATTTGTGGTTTTTTTCTTCTTTGATCTGTTCAAGTGTTTTAACCATTTGATTTTTACATTATTTGCCTGTAACTTCTTTTATCTGGTATCTGTGAGATCAGCTTTTGGGATGATGGAAGTTTTGGAGTGAGTTTTATTACCATGTTTCCTTATGTGTCTATTGTTTTGTCAATTTAAACTAAAGCACTAATTAATTCTTACACTCCATTTCCTCTGTACAAACGCTTTGCATATGTATATCAGATGAAAAATGAAAAGTAGAAAAAAAAGAGAGTCAGGAAAAACACTCACAAAGACACTAAACTAAAAGGTCTTCTCCAGGAGGACCCCGGAGTCATTTTCGGGTTCTTTCTACAGGCAGGGCTCTGTTTTGTTCAGCCATCTTCAGTGAGTATCGCAACCTGGATGTTTCCATTTCTCTCCTGTGATCTGACACCTTCGATTGTTTCAGAAGTCGGATGGGCAGAGTGGGACTGGTGAAGAACCCGGACCTCCAGTCACCTCTGGGGGGAAGAGAGCTTCTCTGATCCCCACCTCCTTCCCTCTGGGGCAATCCCTGCAGCTGTGTACTTCCCTCCACACTGCTCCGGGTGGGCACGCCGTGCAGCTCTCACTGATCCCAGCTTCGCTCTGACACTCGTGACATTCTTAACTCTCTGTCCACACCTCTCATAGGCTCTCCAGCCCACAAAGGCAGTGGTGTCTAGCGCTCAGCAGGGAGGGGCACTGCTGCTTGGACCTCAGGAGCATCTAGAAGTCGAGGAGCTAGTAGGTTGGGCTCCTAGCTCAGCAGGCTTCAGTGAACAGCAGAAAGCATCCAGGGACGCTCTGATCTGCGTCACAGGGAAGGTGGGGTGAGGACAGAGTACCTCACAAGCACGGAACTTGAGGGAATAGTGCGGCAGGGGTGTTGTGGCAACTCTGGCCACAACCTTAATTTATAAGGAATCAGAAGTGAGTCAGTATAGTCAAAGAAATAATAAATCAAAACGGCAAAGTTGGAGGCATTATAATTGGGGATTTCAAGGTACGTTACAGCATTACAATAAAAACAGCCTGTTAGTGGCAAAAATAGACTCATTGTCCAGAATTAGATTGAGGATGCAAACCACAATGCCCTGTGCTCCTGGCTGTCTCATTTTTGACAAAGGGGAAAAGGTGAGCCAGAGAAATTTATACACTCTTTAGCCAAGGTGCTGGGAAAACTGATTATCCACGTGCAGAAGAAAGTGTAGACCCAAAACTCTCACCCTGTACTAAAATCAAATCAAAATGGGTCAAAGACCTAGATGGAAAAAGAGGAATGTTGTCTTTATCTGTTGAAAGATAAAATGGATTAAATGCTTGAATATATAAGCATGGATAAGGACTTTCTGAACAGAGCACCGGTTGCATAAGAAATACTTCCAGGAGTCAACAAATCACATTATATCAAATTAAAAAGCTTCTTTACAGCAAAGAAAACGACATAGAGTGAAGAGACAACCTACAGAAAGAGAAAATATTTTTCCATCTACTCCACAGACAGAGGACTAATACCTAGAATTTATGAAGAACTCAAAACATAGACAACCCCTCCCAAAGCAAAAGACCCACTTAAAAATTAGCAACTGAAATGAATAAGCACTTCACAAAAGAAGTGCACATGGCCAGTAAGTCTATAGAACAATGTCCAGCATCTTTTACCATTACCAAGGTGCAAACTAAAAGCACACTGAAATCTTTTTCTTTGCCCAGTAAGAATGACTATCATCGAAAACTCCAAGAGCAGCAAATGTTGTGAGGTCACAGGGAAAGAAGAAGCTTTCTTTTATTATTGGTGGGGGTATGAACTAGTACAAACACATGGAAAACCATATGTAGATTCTTTTAAAAAGGGAAGGAAGAAATTTTATTTGACCCAACTCTCTGCGTGTCTAAAGCATTATATGGCAGTGATGTGTGCATACCCATGTTTGTGACAGCACAATTCAGAACAGCTAAATTATGGGAAGGGCCAATATGTCCATCAAGAGGTGATGGATTAATAAAATGTGGTGCACTTGAACACTAGTGTACTACTCAGCTATAAAGAAAACTTGAGTCTTTTATGGAAAATGCATAGATTAGAGACTACACTCCTAAAGGAAATACATCAGATGCACGAGCTTGAATATTGACTGAATTCTCTTTTATGAGGAACCCAAATTGTAAATCATTCTTAGACAAAAATGAAAAATGGTAGGAATCTGGTAGGCACTTTTTTAAGATAAGAGGTGATCTGGGAACAGGGGTAGTAGAGAGAGTGATAAGGGAAGGGGAAGGAAAACTCTCAGGATGGAATATGTACATGTACCAATTCCCCAGAACGTGTGCCCTGCCTGGCTCCTGATCAGGAAACCAGAAAGGTCCCACCTGGAGGATGAGCAGCATCGCTCCGCTGTCCAAGCAGCCCACCGGGTTTGTAAACTCAGCCCTTCCCCCCAAAATGAATGGGTCAAAGGTTAACAAAAAAAAGACACTGTATTTGTAAAGAAGAAAAGGAAGGGGGAGAAAGGAGAAGATAGACAGTTACCCTGATAAGAAAGAATCAGGGTAGGGGGCTCCAGAAAGACGGGGGACCCAGGGACCTGGGGGCCCTTTGTCCTGAGTTGTCTTTATGGGGGAATTAGTAAGTCTTCCTCTTCTACCCTGAACTTCCCATAACTGGATTGGCTTTCAGGCACCTCTGCCTAACATCATTTCTTCTGGTGGTCTACATGTAGCTGCCTTCTGTTTGTCTCCTTGTCATTGACCTACCTTTTAAGTCCTTATCTTTGGTTTGAGTGGCCAGTTGGTAAGGGAGTACTTTATTCATGGCTAGCTTGGAGTTACTAAGGAGAGTGTGGAAACCTATTGTACTCTATAATAACCCTGCGGTGCACAATATAGTAACTCTGGGGTGAATACACATGATTGTAAGTGTATTCATCAGTGCATAAGTGTGAGTATGTACTGCCTCAGTCAGCTCCCCTTTCTTGTTCCCTCTATATTTTATTGGAGGTGAGGGTAGCTTACCATCTGAACGCTTGGTTTTCTCTCTGTACCCAGCCTGTCAGCTCTTTTTCTGGTCTCCTGGTGCAAGCCTCATGGCCACTTGGTGCCATTCCTTACCTAATTTTTCTCTTTATCCATCCAGCTCCTTGACCAGCTTTTCAAGGGAATTTCTCTAGCAAAATTTATTTATAACTTCTACTCAGGATTAGCTTGAAGACCTCCTGAGGCCTCTGTTTTATTTTATTTTTTGTCTACAGGCCCTTGTCCCTATAAATGGAATTGTTATGTATTATAAATGAATGAATGAATGAAAATGAAAATTCTTTAAAAACAAAATCAATGTTTTTGTGAGGCAAGAATAATCCAAAAAACAGCAGTATGGAAAAAAATGGTCCAGGTTAGAACCTACTAGATATATATTCATTTTGTGTACTTACCCTCTTTATGATTAATATTTAAGATGATACGGTATTTGAGTTTGGCACGAATACACTAGGCAATATGAACAAAATTGTGTTTCAATGTACCTTACAAATACAAAAATAAAATACTTTAAATAATGATCTAATTTTTTCTTCACTTGTCAAGGAAAGAATAAAACACATGCGTATTATTTCCTATTTTATTCTTTGACTACTGTGAAAAAATATTAGCTTTTTTTACAGAAGGAAAAATAAGATCTTTCATTAAGTAAAATAAATTTATAGTATTAATGATAGCATATGTATTTATAATCTTTACAGAATCATTTTACACAGTAAAATGCAAACATATTTTCATAACAAATTTTAATAGTCTTAAGAATATACCCTGATAATTGTAAAAATTCACAAACAAATGTTTTCCATTCTTCACAGTTATTAACCTTCAGGGAAATATTGGCATAATGAAAAAATCACATATGATTTTCTAGAAGAACCAGATCTTCACGGAACATTGAAATAATGCATTTTGCTACCACCTCATTTTCCTGTTCTAGTCCAGATCTTCTTCATGGCATTTTTCATCTCTGCATTCCTCAGAGTATAAATTAAAGGGTTCAACATAGGAGTGATAACAGTATAAAACACAGTCAGGGATTTATCAATGGGCAGGGTCGAGGGAGGTCTCACATACATAAAAATGCAAGGGACGAAGAAGAGGACGACCACCGTGACGTGAGAGCCGCAGGTGGACACGGCTTTCCGCCTGCCTTCCTGACTCAGGTTCTTCAGGGAGCGCAGAATGACCATGTAGGAGATGAGCAAGACTATAAAGATGACCACACAGATTGCCCCATCATTGGCCACCACCGTGAGGCCAATAACATAGGTGTCGGTGCAGGCGAGTTTTAATAAGGGGTACATGTCACAGATGAAGTGGTCAATGACATTCGGGCCGCAGAAGGGAAGGTTGTAAACAAAGAGAAGCTGAAGGACGGCATGCACAAAGCCCCCCGCCCAGGCCAGCAGCAGCAGCAGAGCACAGCGCCGCTGGCTCATGGTGGTCAGATAATGCAGGGGCTTGCAGATGGCCACGTAGCGGTCATAGGCCATCACCACCAGGAGCAAAATCTCAGCACCACCGAACAAGTGACCTACAAAAAGCTGAGCCATGCAAGCTTTGAAGGAAATGGTTTTCTTCTCATAGAGGAAGTCTATGATCATGTTTGGGGTAACTGTAGTGGAATAAAGGGCATCCATAAAAGATAAGTAACCAAGAAAGAAGTACATCGGGGCGTCCAAGGCGGGACTGAGCAGCACAGTCAGGACTATGAGGAGGTTGCTGGCCATCGTCACCACATAGATCAGCAAGAACACAGCAAATAATATTTTCTGGCCCTGGAGGCTCTGAGTGAGCCCCAAGAGCACAAATTCTGTGACATTGTTTCTGTGTCCCATCTGTCCTCTTTGTGTCCGTGTAGCGCTGCTCGGAACGAAACTATCTGCAAATAGGATTGTTACTAGTGAGTCCATGAAATTTTAGGATAATGTGTTTCTGCATTCCATAAATAAGCAAATTTATTATGTTTCAGAACTCTCTGAGAGAAGAACGAAAGTCTGAGGAACATTATGCCCAACTCTAGTATTCTTACAGACTAATGGTGTCAGGAATGTGAAATTAGAGACGTGGGGAAAGGGCTGATACGAGAGAAAAAGAGCAGGCCGTAAGTAGGTCCCCGTATGGAAGCTAATAAAGTTGCGTACACAGATAACACCACAAACAATAATAAAGATGATTAAAATTTAATGTAAAGCAGCACAATTTATTAACTTCAGGGTAATAAAAGAGAGATGACTTTCTATATTATTAGAATAGATGAATCTTCTCAACTAATAATAGAAATCTTAAATAAATGTACTTGACAATTTCTAAATTTTTTAAGCATGTAGCGAAGGAGACCACAAATAAATACACTAAAGAAGTTTGAGGAAGAGATTTATACTTCAGAGGACATAAAAAGTTAATATCTAAGATAGACAAAGACCTTCAAGAATTTATAAATAAAAGACAAACCTTTTGCATGGTGGGCAAATGATATAAGCAAGCATCTAAAGGAAAAACACATCCAAATGACCAATATGCATATGATAGGATGCTGAAGTTCACTTGTAAATAGAAAACAGCACATTTATAAAGAACAGATATCACTTCATATATATGAGATATAGAATGGTAAATTTTTAACTGTGGCTGGTAAAAATGTAAAAGATTTTTTTCTTACACAACTACTAAAATATAAATTTTATGCTTTTGGGGGACATAATTTGTCAATCTCTGTTGTAAATAAAAAATATCCCTAGCTTTCAACACAACTTCACCCTTTGGAATCTATCCTATAGAAATTAAAGTCCTAGTACATAAGGACATATGCACAATGTGTTTTTTGTCATTTGTAATAGTATTAAAGAAAAATGTACAAAAATTAGGGTGAATGCTAATAAAGAAGTGGTTGGGTAGAATACAATATCTGTTAGATGGGAAAAAAGCAGTGTAAAAGAATTAGTCACAGTTATATCAGTAAATAAGAAAGAAATATGCCTAAAACTATGCATAAGATGATAATATTATGGAACAAAAATAAACGTAACATAAATGTATCCACTTGTTAATGTTTGTAGAGTTACAATGTGTTCAGGGATATGGAAAGAACAGATTTTATTGTAAATACACTTTATATTTGTGCTATAGATACAGGGAGAAGCAGAAACAAGGGATGATGTATGAAAGATTAAAAAATGACATGAGAGGAAAAAATTCAAGCTAAGAGAGAGGAAGAGGGAGGGAAAGTAGGAGAGAGAGAGAGACAAACTGACTAAAGACTGAGAGAAAGAAAGCAAAGAAATTTCTGGGTTAGTGATTATTACAGGTTTTTTTTCCCTGTACTGTAAGTCCAATTAATAATCACTAACCCGGAAATTTCTTTGATCCTGTTCATGACAGTTACTCTTGAAATACCTGCGGACTTTTATGGGTACTTTAATCTGACTTCATAAACTCTACCCTGTTTGCTTCTCAAAAACACAGATTTTCTGTCTTCCTAACTTTGGCCCGTGTCTCTGCTTATGCAGGTTTCATCATTTTTGTCAGTCTGCTTCTCAATGTCCCCTCCATTTTTTGCATCATCAATTTTCCTCCTTATATCGCACCATCTGCCTACATATATACAACATATATCCATAACCCTGTTTTAAAAATTCTATCCTCTTTATGGCAGTGTAGTACCCATTGTGTAGAAAAGCCACATCTTCTTTAGCCATTCATTGGTTGTTGGGCATTTAGGCTGCTTCCAAGACTTAGCTATTACAAATTGTGTTGCTATGAACATGGTTGTGCATGTATCTCTGTGGTATGACGATTTTAATTCTTCTCGGAAGATCCCCAGTAGGGGAATAGCTGGATCAAATGGAACCTCTAGTTCTAGTTTTTTGAGGAATCTCCATATTGATTTCCACAGTGGCTGGACCAGTCTACATTCCCACCAACAGTGGAGGAGGGTTCCTTTTCCCCCACAGCCCCGCCAGCATTTTTTGTTGGTTGATTTTTTTCATAAACGTGATTCTTTCTGGAGTGAGATGGAATCTTAACGTTGTTTAAAGAAGGATAAACTAAAGTCATTTGTGTGTAAATGGATGTTCCTTGAGAATATACTATTAAGTGAAATAAGACACTCATGAGTACACATCAAATTGTTTCTCTGATATGAGAAACCATAACTGTAAATAAGGACAAATAGGTGTAATAGGTATTATATAAAAGGAAGATAATATACAAAGGAGAGGAGTACTAGAAAGAAAGAAGGGGGAAAAGCAGAAAGGCAACAAAGGAAAGAAAAGGGAAAGGGAAATCATGGAGAAATGTGAATAAACCTGCTGTAAATAGGGATGGAGGGAACAGATGAGAGGGGTGGGGAAGAGGGGGAAGAACCAAGAGGCGCCATGTACAGGTACAAAACAAACATGATGAATGTGATCATTATATGTACAATGTACCAATACATGTTCTTGGTTAAAAAATAATAATAATAAAAATTCTATCTTCTAACCTCATAAGACTTACAAGCAAGCACTCCAACTCAATTCTCTGCTCTTACTTTGCTTAACATTCCTATGAATGAAAAAAAAAAGCGGGTTTACTCATGCATTACATTACATTATCCTAAGTCACTCTCTGATTTGTACAGATGCTACATCATCCTTTAATTTTCAACATTCTAAAGAATGTTTAGAAGACAATGCAGTTGACTCTGTTGAGAAATTAAAATTACCTGCCCACTAAAATATTTCCCAAATCTTTACAATGGAAATCAGTCTGTAAGAACACTGAGGTTTGAGATGTTAAAATCATTCTGAATTTTTATAATATTAAAATATCCAAGAAGATTATTCAAGATTGGAATCAGTGTACACATATTTTAGCAATCACATAAGACCCTCTAATGTAGACTATTAAAAATAGTTACAGAATCACATAGACTTTTTAAAATCATGAGTTTCCGTGTCATCCATTTACTGAAGTTGCACAATATAAAGCCTAGCACAGAATCTTGCAAGTAAAGACCCCTCCTCAGTTACCTGCATAAGAACACAGTCTTTAGGTTCAAATCCCTCGTCTAGTGACTGGTGCTTGCTCCTGCACCAATGCTGTCTCTGGAAATATAGGCAGCAAAATAACATGCACATCACCAGGGCACTTGGAAAGGTTTCCATGGGACCGATTCCTCCCATGCTTGCCAGAAGTTTGATTCATCAGGCTTTCAGGGACAAAATGTTGCTTTTTAAATGCTGCAATTTTTAAAGTTAATATCAAGAATGTCCTGAAACTTCAAGAATGTGAATGTGAATTTGCTTGATTATAAGCAAAGATACCCCAAATTTCATTGTTGGCAAAATTTCTCCTAAAACCAAATACCAAAGGAGCATTTTGACTTTATAAAAGCAAAATTTTCAGTAGAAAGCATCACAAAGTAGTAAAACACATATTCATGCTTTATAGCAATGAAAGTGAGAGAATGAAATAGATTTTAAAATATTGTGATTACCAGTCAGGTGTGCTAGGTACTGGAATTTAGCATTAACTAATAGCTTGAATCCCTATTTTATCCTACTTTGAGTCTATTATCTCAATTCCTAAGCAAACAGTGAATACAGATATAGACATTCTTTGAGGTAAATGCAAAACTCTGTGGATGCTCAGTCTGCTTTTAATGCACTGAACATATTGCTCAGTCAGTTGGTTACTGTGTCTCCAAGGATGACTTTTCCATTAGTTAAATTCACTGGGACTTTAAGCATCATTCTGGTGGTAGACTGTGCACCTCCAGAGACACTGCGAGGATAATAACCATGTAGAAAAAGATTTACAGAAGCTTATCCTCTGGAGAAACTTCCATACGTGAACAGCTCGAGGCCAAATCGCCAAGAAAAGAAAAATCAAATCCAGACACAAATGAAATATGTAAAAATGCTCATTAAGATCATGGCCTACATCTGAAAAGGAGGCTATTACAGATGCTCTGCTAAAAGGAGGCTATTGCACCTATGAAAATATCATTGAAACTCAAAGTTTTGTAACATTAATAAACACTAATAAAAACATATTTTTTTAAGATGACCTGTAATATAGGTGAATTTGGCGAGTGCACAGTTTAGTCTGTGCCTTTTCAGTTGACATCTGAACTCACAACGAGAAGTTGAAGAAAACTGGCTCTTGGCTTTTCTTACTTGTGAGGGTTTTGATTACCCCTTGTTATGTCTTATTGGTCTACTTAGACCTTCTGTTGCACCTGCACTCAGGCTTGTTAGTTACTCTGTCTCTAGCACTAAATCCATTTCTTGGATGTAATGGATGTAGGTCTATTGGGGGGCATAAAATTGTTCAGAATAATTCCTTATGATCTTTATCATTTCTCAAGTTTATATTATGAACTTCTGTTTTTATTTGTTTGAATTTTCTATTCCATTTTTAAATTAAGTAAGAACCTGTCAATTTTGTTTTGCCCTTTAGAAGACCAACATTTTGTTTTCTTGATTTTTTTGGTTGTTCTGTATTAAATACTTGACTTGTCACTGTACTAACCTACATTATTCCTTTCTTTCTGCTAACTTTGGGCTGATTTATTCTTTTTCTAATTGCTTTTATGTAAAATTTGATTATTTATATCAGATTGATCCTCTTTTTAAAAGTGTTGATTTGTATTACAGTAAACCTTCCTGTTTGTACTCCTTTTCATGTGTTCCATGTACCTGGTAAAAGTTGAAAGTCAAAAAAATCAGAACAGCATAAAACTTAATGTCAAGAAAGGAGGAAAAATATGAAAAAGGAAAATGGGTAAAAAGTACCTCAATAGACATTTTCAAATGAAAACATAGAAATGGCCAATAGGTACGTGAAACAGTGCGTAATTTGACTAATCATCAGAATAATACAAATCAGAAGTACCGAAATATAAAACCTCACGTCTGTTGGAAGGGCTGTTACCAAACAGGCATGAGATAACAAATGCTGGTTATATATACAATGAGCAAAATAGAAACATTTAATCAAAGAAGATACATAAAAGAAAATTAAACCCATGGAAAAATGTTCATTACCATTATTCATTCAAAAATGAAAATTAAGATTAGAAGATACCACTGCACACCAATTAGGATCGGTAAAATTTTAAAATCTTCAACACCAAATTCTGACAATGAGAGAGACAATATGAAAGTATCATTTTTGCCAGCTGGGAAACAAAAGTGAACACTTTGGAAACATGTGGGCCATTTCCTATGGTAAGTCACATATAAACTTACCATAGAACCCAGATCTTCTCTTCCGAGATATTGACTGATGTGCTGAACACTATGATTAAGTGAAAACTTACCCTTTAACATACATTATACATTATTATATCACAACACTTTCGTTCATCATTCAGATATCTAAAAAGAACCCAAATGTCTCTAATCAGAAAAGAGATGAAAGAGGTTAAACAAACTATGATACATTTGTAAACCTACTCAGCAGTAAAAATGAATGATCTGTTGATATCTGCAGGAATATTCAATGACCTCAAATTCATTACAAAAAAGAAGACAGATTCAAAGGACTATATATGGTGTGACTTGTATTTATTTTATGGAACATTCTGGGAAAGGCAAACTTAGGAAGACAGAAATGTATCATTTGCCAGGACATAATGGAAGGAGACAAGTTGACTACAAAAGTGTAGGGAAATATTTTGGGGCATTAAACATTGACTATATTGACAGTGATGGTTACTTGTCAACTCATCATAATTCTGTGTCTCATTATATTTTTCTGGAACAATCATCTTCTATGCAGAAACCCTGAACTGAAAACATAGATTTTAATCTAAATAGAAGTAATCCTAAAACAAAGCTAATAAAGCAGGTATATAAATCTGCTATATTGATCAAATAATGAACAGGACAATGTAAAAACTTCTCTTTTAGTCCCAGAAATGATCTGCACATTGGCCATATTCCTTTCTCATGAATATCGGTCATAGAAATTTCCAAACATCCTTGTTCCTTCTTCTTTGAAAAGAAAGCAGCCACTGTTTTCAAAGTCCTATTTTAAACTAAACTGAGAAGAAGCAAGTTAGAAGATATGCTCAGTTTTATCTTTATCTTTCCTTGTAAGAGAACAAAAACTGGTACTTTTTCCACATCTTCCACAAACTCTCAATTCCATTTGTTACACCATAAAAGATAAATTGTTCTCTGTCTTTAATGGTTTTGTATAAATAAAGAGATGCATCTCTAAGGAATCCAGTGAGTTGACAGTATCACACTTTGTTAGGATTTACTGCATGATTCTTACATAGGAATTCACAACAGCTTCAGCATGAAGGTTTTCTCTCCATGGTTAATGTCTTACACCAGAGTTTTTGCATAGAGTTTTTGATCTCTGAATTTCTCAAAGTGTATATTAAAGGATTTAACATAGGAGTTACAACTGTATAAAAGATGGTTAGGAATTTATCAATGGGAAAGTTCAAAACAGGTCTAACATACATAAAAACACAGGGGAAAAAAAAGAGGACAACCACGGTGATGTGGGAGCTGCAGGTGGAAAGGGCTTTGCGCCTCCCTTCCTGACTGTGAGTTTTAAGGGAGTTTAGGATGAAGCCATAGGAGACGAGGAGGAGGACAAAGACCACTGTACAGATGGCTCCACCATTGGCCACCACGGTGAGGCCAATAAAGTAGGTGTTGGTGCATGCAAGTTCCAATAGAGGGTACATGTCACAGATGAAGTGATCAATGATATTGGGTCCACAGAAGGGGAGACGGTACACAAACACAAATTGAAGCACAGAGTGTATAAAACCTCCAGCCCAAGCCACCATCAGAAGGAGGATGCAAACCCGTCGATTCATGATGGTCATATAGTGCAGAGGCTTGCAGATGGCCACGTAGTGGTCATAGGCCATCACCACCAGAAGGAAGACTTCAGTGCCACCGAACAGGTGCTCTACAAAGAGCTGGCCCATGCAGGCTGGGAAGGAAATGGTCTTTCTGTCACTGAGCAGGTCTGAAAGCAACTTGGGTGAGAAAACAGTGGAATAAGCAGCGTCCATGAGGGACAGACAGGCAAGGAAGAAGTACATGGGGGAGCCCAAGGAGGGGCTGGCAAGGACGGTCGCCACAATGAGCAGGTTGCCCACCATCGTCACCGTGTAGATGAGTAAGAACATGACAAATAGTGCCTTTTGCCCCGCGGGATCCAGAGTGAGGCCCAGGAGGACAAATTCTGTGACATCGTTCCTGTGTCCCATTCAGTATTCTGTCTTCAGGCTTGTTTCAGAGAGGAGAGCTCAGGAGAACAGGCCCTGCCAGGAAGCTGGGAGTAGGCCCGTGACTCCATTCTGTCACTAGCACATCTTCATCACTACACCTTCCACAGTGGTGGACACACAGGGAACATTCAGTAAGCGGCAACTGACATTCCTTCCAAATTGCTCAATAGACCAATTGACAGTCCTAATTCTCACTGAGTTATTTTATTAGGGCTAGAATGAGAGGCTCTTTCTCAGTGAATATTTTTAGAGAAGAAAGATGAAGACATGATAGTCATTCATACAATTCACACTTTCTTTCTACTATATGAAACAGAAATCAGAAATGACAAACGGGAGAAAGCCTTTCAAGAAGCCTCACTAGCCACGGCGATGACTGTTCTACATGTCTTGTTCACAACACTGTTTGCATCGCATTCAAGAAATCTGCTTCTCTTGAA
>PVJO010028522.1:0-18038 GCA_004026905.1 Hystrix cristata
GTCCTTCACGGAAGAGCAGGATCAGCCACCCAGAGATCACAAGATGTTTGAGAAAAACCAATAGCAAGAAAGAGAAGACATAAAATTTCAAGAAGAGAAAAATAAATCAACTGAATTCCTCTCATCATCTTTCGACATTGTTCCTCAATGACTCCTCATCATTCTCCTTGTGACATTTCCCACTCTCAAATCACTCAGCGTGTACTTGAGCTGATGCTCTTCTCACTACAGACTTATCACCACAAGAATAATGATTTCAACTATGGGCCATTTCTATATCCTTTACACCTAAAATGGAGCCTGGTGCAGAAGCAGCACTATATAAATGTTACTTAGTTGTATGGAAATAATCATTATGAGAAATACAGGTGAAAATATTTTAAAATGCCCCACTAAGCAAAAACAGAGATAGGCATAAAGAAAGCTATTTTCTGTTAATTTTAAACACTATATACAATATTGATTTTATATTACTATATTGCATATATTATTTTTATAAAAATTTGGAAAAAAACAAGAATAGAAAGAAACAATGCCTTCAGTTAAAATAACTATTGGTTCCTGAGGTTGGAATTCTTAACACTGTAACTAAAATGAACATCTCCAAGGAAACCAGCGATGTAACCTGAATGATCCATGTAATTAATGTATTTTTTTACAAAGTTGGTATTAAGTTTCTCAATCTGGCTGAAAAACAGACTTTTTGTAAGCATAGATTGGAAAGTCAAAGCCCTGGTTTCAAATCTTCCTGCTGCTATGTGTCACCTGTGCATCCTCAGCTATCTAAAAGATAACATGAAGAAACAATTAACCATGCTTGACACATTAAGTACTCAATAAATACCTACTCTAGTAATTACATATTTGTGTGCTTTTATATATTCAAATGATTTAAATTTCTGAAGTAACGGATAAGGCATCATCTATCGGACAGGGCATCTGTTTAAATTTCTGAAGTAACGGATAAATTATCAGCTACACGCAGTAGTTAAATGAACTCTGGGGAGACAAGTAGAACAAAGATATAAACTGTGGAAATAAGCTGTTTAGTTTCATGTTCTTCATGATCTCAGTTTCTGAAGGTGGAAATTAAAAGTAGCAAATAGCTACAACTTATTTGAGTAGAAATGTGTCACTTCCACACAATTCTTGAATTTTGCTTTTATGTTTCCCCTTATTTTGTGTATATGTGTCAAGATTAGTCACTCAATTTTTTCCACATAGGCACAACATACTTTTAAAATATTAGTTTCACACTCTATTTCTGTCAGATATTAAGGCCCTAAGGTAGGAAAAATTTAGGAGGAAAGAATCAAAAAAGAAGTTGCTAGGAGGCATTGTATGCAACCCCAGGAAGAGCAATTAAAAGAAAAGGTCAACTGAAAAATTTGGAGAGAGAGTGTGTGCGTGCGTGTGTGTGTGTGTGTGTGTGTGTGTGTGCGCGCGCGCGTGTGTGCGCACATGTGTGTGTCTAGGTTTGTGTGTTTGGTGTTTACTTGCTACACCAAAACAAAATAGTCTATAGGCATCTGCTAAGAAAAATGTAAGTATTGGTTATTTCAAAATGATTCTAGCCATACATTTAGCATATTTCTGTTCTTTAATGATTTGACTGTCTTCTGTAAAACAGAAATGGGTGAGCTCTGATATATCAGACTTCCTGAGGTCTTCAGCTCTCACTCTATGTCTTTGAAAATCAAAGATTTGATATTTTAAATTGAATTTGTCAAATGGAAAGCTACAAGATGTCTGCTAGTGAATAATTACCAAAGAGAAATTCCAGAAAAAAAGAAAACAGAGAGATCCGATTCAAGAAGAAGATATAGAGTAGAAGCTTCCTGTGGGAAGTAGAAGAGGCTCTGAGTGACCTCTGAGCATGTGAGGGTCAGATATCAATGCTTTGGCCCCAGCAACAGAGGGACCAGTTGGATAGTTTAGTGAGAGCAGCCAACTAGATGGCGTCTCACGTCTTTGCCTGCTATAAACACAACCAGATATCAGCAGCACAATCATTTATTCCCAGACAGGAACATAACGCAGGAGAAGCAAGTCAGGTTCCAGGTGACTGGGGACAAGTGGATGGAATGGGGAACCCATACACCTAAAGGGATGGTAAAAAATAACTAACAGAATATCCCTTTCAGAATCACGTGGCTCCCAGTCCCAACCCACCCTCCAACGCTTGGCAGTATTTATTCTCTGGCTGGCCGCGGTTCCTACCAACCACTGTACTTGTTTATTTCAGCAGTGTGGCCCTGTAAGTATTTGAATTGTGCCCACTACCGTGGAAGACCAATAGGCATTCTTTGTGTAGTCTTGAAAGTTGTGGAGAACTAAAGAGTTCTCTCAAAACCATCATGTTATTGTGTTGATCAACTGACAGGCTGGACTGCTACGAGCACACGGCATTAAAAAACCCGCCTTAATATTAGGGCCTTTCTAAAGCAATACTTTGCTTTGCTATGCAAACCATCTAGCAATAAACAGAAAGCATTTCATAGGAGGATTCCCCGTGCCTCTGAAAAGATTCACTGATCCATCTCCTGAAGAAGCTTACAGGAGAAAGCAGCAGACGTTATTAATCTGAAAAGACTTGAAGTCATGGAAATAAGATCTTGGTTATTTCAAAATCCTTTACTTAAGCCCACTGTATTTCTGTGCTGGTGTGGTGTCTGAGTAGTCATTCGTCACCTGAAGTGCACCCTTCCAACGAATCGTTATAAACTGTCACTTCTACAAGAGAGAAGACCATATCTCAAACCCAAATAGCAACAAAAGGTCAGGGAGGGCTGGGGATTGAGCTCAGTGGTTAGAGTGGTTGTGGTTGTGTCGCAAGCAGAAGGCCCTGAGTTCAATCCCCAGCACCAAAAAAAAAAAAAAAAAAAAAAAAAAAAAAAAAAAAAAAAAAAAAAAAAAAAAAAAAAAAAAAAAAAAAAAAAAAAAAAAAAAAAAAAAAAAAGGATCAGGGAGCCCCCACCACCTGGCTGCAATGTTAAGGGTTCAGACTACAGGAGCCAAATATCCTGTGACAAATTCATGATAAATAAAATAATATTCTGAAATTGTGCACAAATTACACTACTACACAGGCAGCACACTAAATATCCAATTTTAAGTTATATGCACTTAAGGAATGCAAACCTAAAGATCACAAAACTTTAAAAGGAATACCTTCATTAAAATTATATATTCTTTCCACAAAAGAGAAAAGAATACCAATACAATTTCTGCATAACTATGGAAATTCTGAACTAAAGGTAAAAGACTAAGTTACTGTTGATGTTGTACAAAATTGTCATTATCCTTGAGGCCAATGGGTCATCAAAAGAAACAATCTTTGCCATTTAGTGTTTTTTTGTTGGTTTGTTTGTTTTTGGTGCTGGGGATCGAACTCAGGGCCTTGTGCTTGCAAGGCAGGCACTCTAACCACTGAGCTAAATCCCCAGCCCTTAGAGTTTAGAAGTACCTAGAAGGTATCAACATCCCAGTTATCTGAAGATTTTTTAAAATGCTTACTCCCGAAAGTTTTGCTTACAAAAACTTCAACTGATAAACAATATTCTCAAATTAATCAAGCTGGTGTACTATAGGTGTGAACAATCAATACTTTCTTAAAATATTTTCAAAGATTTAATCTGTATAGATTGCTTATATATGAGCATCTTTCTCTTCGCAAAAGTTCCCCTGAAGTAGCCTGTTTTAAGAAAAGATTGAAGCAGTGAAAGATTAAAGCAGAAAATCTAAAAAAATACCTCTGGCCATTTACAAACATCATTTCATTATATAGACAGTGTGATATAATGATAAAAATGACCAAAATGGAGATAAATGTTAGGATGAGTTTGTGGCTCATCCTCTGTTTTGTGTTTCTGGACAAATGGGTTCAATGCCTTCAAGCTCCAGTTTCTTTACTTGTAAATGGGAATGCTAATATCCATCCTGACTCTCTCACAAGTTCTCATAAGTCATAAAATCCATGTAAAAGTCTCCAGAAATTGCAAGTTAGGTCATTTCCATAATTTTTACAACACATACTGGTCCTTCCGATCCATGTACCATTAGCTTCTCAGCTCAGTACATTTTAGTGTCCTAGGGAAATTCAAAAGTATTTTTCTTTCCCCAAACTGCTGCTCCCACTTGAGAGCTGTCTCTGACCACGATGCATTATATAACAATACACTTACTGCACATCCAGAACATGCCAGGACAAATGTACTTAGGTAGCTTTTCTGTATATCAGGAGTTACATGCTAGAGTGCCAGGAGTTATGTTCTAGGGTCTTTTATATATTAATTCAATGTCTATATACAATCATTGTATTAGTTACCTTTCTACAGTCAATGGTTTGCAAGAGAGCTGATTTGATACGGACATTTACAAATTACAATATTCACACACACAAGCCAAATACAAGGAGAGTGTAGAACGTCTGTCTTGGCACTGGAGACCCAAAAGATTCAATCAAGGGCTGGGAGCCCACAGCACTGTCTCATGTAAGTCCGTGTCTGCATGAAAAGGCTGAAGAAATCTATACTGGAGCCAGGTTATGACAGTCACAACAGACTTGAAGACAAGAGCTCCTCCAAAGCAAACAGTAGCCATCCCCTATGACAGCGAGGCCCCAAGCTCCTCCCATGAGAAGAACAGCTGAATTCTCTTCTAGAGAACCAGCCCCAACAGAGCTTCTCCTGGAAAACAGCTGGTGCCCATCCTCTGCTTCCATTCTCCTTTACGTTGTGTTGGCAATAATCCTCAGGTGGATCCTCTACGCCCAGAACCACACCAACTCAGTCCAGCTGGGCATTCCAGCTCCAACTGACCAAAATAAATCCACCACAATCCACCCCTGGTCAACTTGATAACCAGACATATTTCTTTAAATCATAGTCTCCAGTGGCAGATTTGAAATGAATTAACATATCTTGGTCTGTTCAGAGTTACATTAATAATACAATTCTTATTGCACTCATTCCCACATCAAAAACAAATATTCAAAGGATTCTCAACACTGATTACAAACAGGTGTCCAAAAATTACAACTATACAACTTAATTTTCTTCCTTGTTTTAAAACAAATAATTTGTTTACAAAGTACAATATACCAATAGAGTGTATCTGCATTAAAAAAATATGGCTTAAAATTTTAACTCTTTCATTTCCATAAACTTTACCAATGCAGCACGGCAACACTAAGAGATGTCCCAAAGGACCTTCTGCACCCCCGAATACACTCTTCCCCTCTGATCAAAGGCCTCAGGTCATTCTTCCATTGTCCTGTTTCTTCTTCACAACCATGTTCTCCTCTGTTCCCCCTTGCAATCCACAGCTCCCCACTGGCCAAATGCTTCAAGTCATCCCACTGGATCTCCGCTCTCCATTTCCAACAAAGATCAAGCCAAAAGCCCTCAACAGTATCTATGCTGCTGTCCCAACACCAGACTGAGCTGAAATTTTCCTGCCACCCAGGCAGTATCTCCAAACACAAGCAAAATGCAGACCAGCCTCTGCCAAAGCACACATATACTGCCCAGGATCCAGCAGCCAGTGCAGTCTCTCTCAACAGAGGCCTCCCAAGCCTCATCCTACTAGGCAGCATTTCCATCAGTTACTCTGGTTTTCTGAGCTCTAGACAAAGTCTCCCATATCATAAGTTTAGAGCATTCCAGGTCTCCCTCTTTGGCTAGTCTCTCAAAACCTTCCCCAATTAATTCCAAAGTCTCTTAAGCCACACGGCCAGGCAATGTGACAGCAAAGACCCCACTTCTCTGATACCAATTTCTGTGTTATTTACTTTTCTAGAGTCAGTGGTTGGTGAGACATCAGATTTAATATGTGACATTTAAACATCACAACATTCACACACACAAGCCAAAGACAGGAAGAGTGTAGAATGTCTGTCTATGTACTGGAGAGCTGAAAGATCCAGTCAAGGGCTGGGAGCCCACCGCACTATCTCACGTAACTCCATGGCTGCACCAAAAGGCTGAAGAAATCTATACTGAAGCCAGACTATGATACTCACAGTGGAGATGAAGACCAGAGCTCCCTCGGAGCAAAGAGCAGCCATCTCTGACGACAGCAAGGTCCAAGCTCCTTCTGTGATGAGAACAGCCGAGTCCTCTTCGGGAGAACCAGCCGCAACAGAGCTTCTCCTGAGAAACAGTCGGTGCCATCTTCGGCTCCCATGCTCCTCTATGTTACGTTAGCAACAGTCCTCAGGTGAATTCTCTACAACACCCAGAACCACACCAACTCAGTCCAGCTGGGCGTTCCTGCTCAAATTGACCACAATAAGCCCACCACGATCATCTTATAAAGAAGGTTACTATGAATAAGCCATCGGACCTGTGAGGAAACTGGGGACAAGCGATGAGAAACCTGGCCCAACACCTTTTGAACAGGAGAAAACCAAAATGGGATTCACCTCGAGTGGTTAGGGGCTTCATTAACCTCTCCAGCACAGTGTCATCGGCCAAGAGTACAGCCTCAGCATCGCCTGTGTCCCTCACAGACTCTGTCTCACAATCAAAATGAGAGTTACTGCTCACTGCGGTGTTTTACACAAAACCATAGCAGGGCGTGGTGATTACCTTCAATACTGAGAAGAACTGTGCAAGGGAGGATTACAAGCAGAATTTTAAAGATGACAAAAGTTAAAGTCTAGAATATTTGCATAAACATTCGTGAGTCATATAAGGAAAGTGAAGACTGAACAATCAATGTCTGTCTGAGTCCAACATTTGCCTTCTCGGGAAATTCTAGACACTCATGCAAGCCCACACGAAAGCGAGGAAGTGGGAAACCAAAATCTTTCCAAGTTACACACATACCAAATAATGAAGAAATTATGAAACTTTGGAGCAGGAACTGTAAATATGTCAGAAAATGGAACTCCCTAGTAGGTATATGCAAGGATTTAAAATTTTCTATGAAGCATTACGTCCCACTTAAATCAAAGTGCAAAAGGATTTTTTTTTCCTGCTTGGCTGGGCCTTACACATGCCAGGCAACTGCTATACCACTGAACTATCTCATCAGCCTTCAAAAGGAATTTTTGAAGTCTAACTTTATTAAAACTTTAAGACTTTTGGAAACTAAAATCTACAAAGCTTATATTGTACAAGGAGAAAAAGATCTTAAATCAAATGCTCCAAATCAATGTATTGTCATTTCTTTTACATTTTCTGAAATCTGCACATTGTCCTTAAGGATTATGCATTTCCTCAGTGATCGTTGAGCACAGTGGATTATTTTGAGCAAAGTGTACTATTTCAGTAAGCCCTTTAAGCATATTTCCTTTTATGTCACAAAATTCAGCAATTTCATGGCCTTTCAAGTCTGGACAGAAATGTGAATTAGAACTTCCTTTTATAATGATAGGCACCATTTAGAAGTATAAAATTGGTAATAACAGATAATCAAGAAAATCCTCCACCAAAACTACAGTACTTCCCCCTTATGTGCTGATTTGCTTTCTGCAACTTCACTTACCTACAGTCAACTACGGTCTGAAAATATGAGAGAAAGTTCCAGAAATACACAATTCATAAATTTTAAATCAGGCACCACTTGAGTAGCATGATCAAATCTCAAGCTGTCTCATCTGTCCTACCTGGAGGTGAATCTGCCTTTGTCCACCACCATATCCACACTATATGCGTCATCACCACTCATTAGTCGCTTGGAATTTGTCTGAGTTATCACATCAGCTATGAGTGGATCATAGTGCTTATGTTCAAATAGCTTCTATTCGACTCAATAATTACCTCAAAGTTCAAAAATAGGGATGCCGAAAATTCAGACACAGGCAAGTAAAACTGTAACGTTCTTCCTTTAAGTGTAAAATCTCTTTCTCTACAGAAAGAAAAAAAGTCCTATACTGAGGTTATTAAGATCTATAAAATGTGAAGAAAAACAAAGAAGTTCATGCTAGTTTTGCTTTAACACCTCAAAATGGAGAAGTAATGGCAATGGCACATGATAAATTATGTATGTTTCAGACAAAAACGACTATAAAGTACTTGTTGCTAGCATCCACTAAGGGTCTTGAAACATAGCCCCCGCTGATAGGAGACTGCTGTATCTGCTTTGTGTTTCTTCTCATTCCCAGGTTAAAAAAATACATAGAAGGAAGGGTGAAGTATAGCACATAGGAAATAGGAAAAGAAGAGAACTTTTACCTTTTTCCCTGTCTTCTGTTATGGTTTAGATCTTAAATGGCCCTCAAAAGCCCATGTGCTCAAGTATCAATCATCACCCTGTGGCACTAAGGTGGTAGAACCCTCAGGGGGTGGGACCTTGTGGAGGAAGTTGGGTCATTGTGGATGTACCACTGAAGGAAATACTAGGATCGGGGCCCCTCCTTCTCTCTCTGTTTCCCGGCCACAGGGAGTTGAGCAGTCTTCCCCTGCCATGAGCTCCAGCTTCCATGGCAAACTGTGCTGCCATAAGCCCAGTGACAGGGGACCAGCGAATATGAACTGACACCTCTGAAACCAGAAGCCCAAATAAACCTTTCTCTTTAAATTTATTTTCTCAGATACCATCACAGTGACAGGAAGGTGGCTACCATCTTCTCAGACAACAGCTAAGAAAGCACAGGTTAACAAAAAAAAACCCCAAAAAACCTAAAGTTATTAA
The DNA here is from genome assembly GCA_004026905.1 of Hystrix cristata. NCBI lineage: Eukaryota > Metazoa > Chordata > Mammalia > Rodentia > Hystricidae > Hystrix > Hystrix cristata. The sequence goes on from PVJO010028522.1 coordinate 8,641, forward strand.
CATAAAATTACTAAAACTTGAAATTTTATGTAGTAAGGCACTAATTCTCAATTAAGACTATAAAATCCTATTAGGTGATATAGTTTGTAATATATTTACAGCTCTACTCTTTTAAGTTCTCAATACATCTTCATGCTTTTCATTATCCGGTGTGAATAACTCAAGACAGATTTAATCCACAGATTTCTTTGCCAGGTCAATTTTGGATAAATCCTACATCCATGTAAATTTGTTCTTAAGAAACTTGGTCTTCTGGCTTCCCACAGCTAGAAAATAGGACCAACTACTCAGAAAAATGGTGAGTTTAAATTTCCTAGCAGATTTGTTAAATTTTGACTATAGTTATACCTCTCACATTTTCCCCTAGTGTAATTTTTTTTTTTAAGAAACAGGCTCTCTAATGCACTAGGATTCAAAGTCATTATAGTTTTCCCCCTTTTTGGAGAAGTCAATGAATTTCCTATCATACTGATTGCAATCTCCACAGAGGAAGCCAGTTATTTTATAGACACCTTTAGGCGTATGAGACGACTATTTGACAATAAATATGCTTTGCCATGAATTTTAAGCTTACTTTGAAGAGAATAAAAAAAAAACCAATGAATTTATATTACAACAAGAAGAGAAAGACATCACAGATGATATTAGTTTGACAATTACGTTTCCAGAGAGGGTAACGATATGTTCCACAATCATGAGAAACGGAAAAGGTCCTCAGGAAACCTCAAACCTGCCTTCCGGTGGGAATCCTGGCGTGCGAGAGCACAGGGATCCGTGGGGGTCTTGCCTAACCTTGCAGTGTATGGCACTGACTGACAAACTACAGGGCAAGCCACAAATATGATCCATATGTATAAAGCTCCTATGTCCAGTACCACATTTCAGAAGCAAACAGAAACACATGAAATATCCAGAGTATTACCATTTTAACACATAACCCACAACAAATAGTATTTAGTTGTTATTAATACGTAAATTGATATAATACCGACATTCCTCGTGTAAAGACCGAATTACATTACTGTGGCCAGGTCGTTAACTGAACTGGTGACTAAACGAGGAATTGTATGTAGTATGTGCGTCATAATATTCAGAACAAAGAGACAGTCAAAGGAAACTCCAACTTGATGACTTTGCTTTTATTTGTATAACTCTTAGGTGTAGTACTGTAGTGTACAGCACAACATAAAACTACAGTACTGTGCTGTACAGTACAATCAGCAAAAACTACAGGACTGTATCAACAATGCATACTCTAAAAAAAAAGACACTGAGGATCTATAAACAAGATGTACAGGACCGTATAAAAACAAGGGCACTTGTAAGTCTGAGCAGCACGTCGTAAGTCTGAACAGTGTCCAAACAAGCATTAAACAAGTAGGTCCTTAAATGAGAAATATCTGTATTTATATTAATGTCTAATACATTACTATTTTTATATTGAGTATTGCATTTCTGGATTTGTGCAGTCTTTGAAATCTATGCTAAGTCTCTGAGAATGTCTTACATGGATCTGAGAACATGGCAAGAGTTCAGCGGCTGCTTATATCTGGTGGCTGCCATATGGGATGATACAGGGATAGGATGATGCTTCTCTAACTCTCCTGTACATTAGAATCACCTTCTAGGGAGTTTCGTAAAGTCTCAATGTCAGGCTGTCGCCCAGACCAATGAAATCAGAATTTCTTGGCACACACCCTTCCCTCTGCCTATCCCAATGTTTTTCAATATCACATAAAGCCAAAGTACAGCAACTGTGAAGGGCCTAGTGGGCCAGAAAACAGCTACTGCAAGGTCTCCATCATTTAACAATTTCTCTCTGGGTTTCAAAATTCTGGCTTGTGTATCCTTTCATTGTTTTGCCCTTTGCAATGAGTATTTGAAAGAGAGAAACAAATAAGTGCAGTTCACCCTCTAATCACTTCTTTACTTTTCCAGCAAGACCTGGAATCAGGTGCATTCTACCACCTCGCAGCACCATTTTATTTAAGCTATTTACAGTGGCAATAGGAATGTTGGTAAAAGACACTGGCTGAATGTTGTCTTGGCACAAGCTTAGGAAATAAAAGCCTTTTATGTGGAAAATCTCTACTTGTGAATACTGAGAAGCAGGTTAGACTAGCAACACAGCATTTTCTTGCGGAACGCTTGCCAGGTGAATTGGTGCCATGCCTTGATCCCTACCCTCATCCTCCTCTCCTGGCCTTCTCACTGATTGTCTGTCACCAGCCTGGAGTCATTCCAGGACTTAGCCGTCCAGCCAGAACCAAGTCCTTGAGCCGAGGCGGCATGCAGGCAGTCACGTACTGAATGTAGTGCTGGTTTCCAAGATCCTGAGGTCTTAATTGTTCTGAGTTTGGCTTCATTCTAAAGGAATTTGGGGAAACATAAGAGTCACCAGATTGATTTAGAAATACAGTCTTCACAAAGTGCTTATGCATGTTAAATTCTGTGACATGCTTGAGAACCAAGGCTACATATTGCGTCTGTTAGTGTGAAGCCAGGGAAGCAGGGAAGTTAAGTGAAGCATGCCACATCACACAGCTAATTACAGCATCAGAAAGGAGGATAGGAGCCAGTTCTTCTGACACCTGATCCGGTGCTCTTGCCATCAACAAATTACATTGTTTTTAAGGTCCAGTTCCTATCCTTTGCTCTAAATGCAAATGGCAATTGATAGTGTTTTTGTGGAGGGAGAGTATTAGCAGCATCTATCGCAAATGTAAATAGACATATTCTTCACTCTCCATTGACATGTTCATTTTACCAACAAAACTGTGTCGCACAGAAACACACAGGTGCACAAAGTCATTTGAACAAGGACGTTCGTTACTACATGTTTGCGATAATAAAACATCGAAATCAACTTTAAGGTCATTCAAGATGACTTTAAAAAGAATGCTGAAAAAGAAAAAAAAAGAATGCTGTAGATACATATGAACTGCTGCAGAAAGATCTGAACCCAGGTAAGTTAAAAGTTCAAAGCACAAAACAATTCTCATATTATTTCATATATGTGGAAGAAGAAAATACAAATATATGTGTGTAAATTCATAGTAGATGCCTGGAAGTATCTAAAAGGTTTGCTCCTGTTAAATATAAGAGACTTGAGAATATACTTCTGCACCGTGTGAAATTGTTGCATAGAGAACAAATTTCCACAGTACATATGTAATTAAAAATAAACATTCAGAAAAATATTCCCAAATGTCCTTGTAAACAACCCAGAATATTCACAAAAGACATACTTACTTAGAAATGTAAATGTTATTTTTAATAATAATAAAATGAAGATTGTTTTTGAAAGTCCTACTATGCTGGAACTTTGGTTATAAGTCATTTGTGTTATAATATGACTAAACACCAATTAAGTAATGATCAGCAAATTAATTGGAAATTTTCACGGTGTTCTCTTAATATTAATTGTTAGATTTTTAGTGCTATAAAATAAATAGAAAACAACTAAGAATAATATAATTCCATGAGACTTTGTACGCTTATGTTAAAAAGAGTAGGTTTATAAATTATAACCAAACAAATGACTTCATATGCGAGAGAAAGTGAGGAGTAGAAAGCTGATTGACTATGCCTTCTCCTTCCACAAACCAATAACAAATTTCACAGTCTTGGGTTGCGCAGAAATGGAGAGAGGACTTTGTATTCTCTAGTGACTCCTTGGAAAGAGGGGACCAGAAGGGCACCAAGGAAGAAAACTTCCATTCACACTGCTCATGAAGCAGAGTGTGTGCAAGGAGAGTGGTACCTGGATCTTCAACAGTGGGGATTTAGACTTCACAGAGAAGGGGCACGGGAAGTACTAGGCAATCCCCACTGAAAAGGTGGTATTTGCTTTCAAACGAAGGGAATAATATCTATGAAAACATGAATGCCAAGAACTAGTGTATCTTGAGAAATTTCACTAGTACTGGGCACAGAGTTCGCAGAGACGTGGGTAGCAGATGATGCTGAAAGTGGGGGACAAGAGCTGGTAATCAAGGGCAGCCAAGCAAATGAATTGGAATACTGTGTCCTTTAGTCCTCTAGAGACCACCCTAAGAACACTGGCCATGAGTGGCTCTGAGTATTTACAATTTGGCTGCCTCAAATTAAGATGTGTATTAAGTGTAATTAAGAATGTGGTGAAAGTGTAAAATACTGTACTTCAGAATTTTTTTTAAACAATATGAAAATGTACAATACCTCATTGTTTTTATGCTGATTACATGTTGAAATGATAACCCTTTGGATATATTGGGCTAAATAAAACATATCATTTAAAAGAATTTTATCAGTCTTTACTTTTTTTACCTAGCAACTAAAAAACTTAAGATTATGTATCCGATCTGAATTATATTTCTACTTGACAATGTTGTGGTTAGATGTTAAGCAAAACAGTAAAGTGTGATACTTGCAATTTGGAACTATCTTTCTGGCAGAAACGTGAGGGAAAGTTTATGGGAAAACCAGTTCCTGGCTATTGTAACAGCCCAAGAGGAGAAGAAAAAGTCAAAGTGCTAGAGACAAAATAAGAGAACAGATTCAAACCATGGGATTTAGAGGATGAAAGATGGAAAAAACAGTAAATTTGAAGTTTGTTCCTGATGATTGCATTGAATCAGAAGATAATGATAGCAGGAAGACGTAATTCAAATAAGGACTTTAGGAAAAGATAATGAATACGTCCTAGACTTTTGGGAAACTTGTGGGCTCCAAAGTATCCATTTTCAACACACAGAAAGAGACATGCTGGACTTGGGAAAAGCTTCGGGCCGGAGATACAGACGTGCAGTTCTCCAGCACGGACCTACTGAATGGTGTCATAAACGTAGATAACATTTCTGAGTCTCCACCTTCTTGGAAACACCAACATCTACAGGGCGAGTAAAACATCTGTCGAGACATCAGAAGAAAGCCGTCAGTGACTAGAAGAAAGCAAGGAAATACTGTTCCAAAATCCCAGCCAGTGGAACCCTGACAGAGAGCAGTCTTCATCCTCTAAAAGTTCTGATGAGACGACAAGTGTCCATTGCACAGAACTTTATTGAAGCCTAACAGGCAATTTTTACATACATTTTGTGCTTATTGTCTCATTTAATTCTTACACCAACTTTATGAGACAGATGCTACAATTATCTCTATTTTACAGATGAGGAAAATGAGGAACACTGAAAGGTTAAGTAATTCACCCAAGATCACACAGTAAATAAACAATAGTGACAGAATTCAAAGCCAGGCTCCCTGGTATGTGTATTTTCTACTCGACATCCCAATTACACAAATGTGTATAACTAGCTCATCATCTCTCTTGAAATACTAAGTGAAGTCAGGGAACTTGGTATAGTCAATACGATGAAAGATGATGAAAGAACATGGTTTATTTCCTTTAACTATCATCTTTGGCTTGGTTCTTCTGTGAAATGAAGAGATTGCTAGGTCTGGTGGGTAAATGGAGATAACTTTTGTTTGATTTCATCACTGTTTTTGCCAGGTATGCTAAAGGCACAGAGGTGCGGGGCAGGAAGCAAAAGAGATACGAGGACGGCTGTCACGGTAGCATTATATTGCCCTCTCCAAATCCCTCATGTCCCACTGCAAAGTCATCTTTTCTAAACTTCTTCCAGAAGTGTTTGTAGACTTCAGGAAAGTGACGTGATACACTCATTATACAATCCGTGGAAGCCACACAGTGTGATGCAGGTTTCTCACAGGTGTCCTCCATCAGCCGCCCTCTGGTCCGTGGGAGAACTGAGATTCTCATAGGAAAGACCTCCTTTCTCCTCCCATGACTGTTCTGGCAAAGTATTTGGCATTATGTTTTGAATTTCTGGCTGATCAGACTTACTGACAGTGGAAACAAAAAGCATTCTTTCTAGTAGTTATTGAAGTAGCTCTGCTAAGGCCCCCCCGGCCCAAAACAAAACTGATCCCCAAGAATTATTTGGTTATATATTCATTTGAGTTACCATTTTTTATAAAAACATCCCAGCAAATCTGCATGTTTGACCAATTCACCCTAAAGAGAAGAAAGCACTTGATGAAGAAGAGTTTGAGGAGCAACGAGGAATAAGTTAGCAGCATGGGCTGGGTATCGTGTAAAGAATGCCTGGGAGATAATAGGTGAGGGACATAAGCAAAGATCTGGAAGATGGACAGGAAAAGAGCACAGAGGGCAAACCAAGGTCATGATTGCATTTTATCCATCAGTAGTTTTCTATCAAGGGATTTTCTTCCTAACATTGACCCTCAAAAACCCAGCTCGGACGGGTATATTGAGCGAAGTGGCCAGGAAAGCTACCACACCGTGGGCAGAATTGTCTGTGCCACAGAGTGTGACGTCTCAAAGTTAATGGAACGGAACTGAGATATTTGGTAGATGTGATTTTACTTCGGGGAAACTCCAGCCAAATTATTCCGAGGAGCTCCTCAAAGGGTTATATACACCACCTGGACAAGAAATGCAGGATTTAAAACACTGATTTAATAAAATTACAAGCAAATGAGGAGCATTTGCCTAAATATAGATATAATTAACATGATATTAGAAGGCTGGAAGATGGGTAATTCACAGATATGCTGACGACTTCTCCAGCATCAGAGTCAAGACAAGAGAAACTTGAACATGAATTACAGGATTGTACTCATCTTGGTGTATTCCTGAACAAGAACCACATAGAAATCAAGAATCCCGCCAATGGCTCAGTGTGTTAAAGAAGGATATGAACTCAGATCAACATCTGAAGAGTAAAAAGCAAAGTATCGAATAAATAAAGTGAGTAGCAGAGTTCACTGTGTTTGTATTTCTGCCATTTGTATGTTACCTACCCAGTTATCTTGCTTTCTTGGGCACGACTCACGGCTGTTATAGCCTATAAGTGTCTACCAGGATTTTCTAACTTTGTATGTTCAGTTTCCTTTTGTAATGAGTGTATTGAGTCAGATATAAATTGTGTTTACACCACACACACGAGGCAGAGACAGACGGAGGGAGTTCGTTTAAACCCTAAGCATACAGTGAATGAAAGCCACAGCAGGGACAATGCATTTCAAATATTCCTAGATCAACGTGACGCAGGCTGCTACTGAACGGTGCCCCGACAGTGTTTACATGGCCGAGACGATACGGCAGGACCAGAGGCGCTGCACCACCATGACATCGAACTTCTGATTCCTCAAGTTCTGTGCCTTTAGCATTATGTGTCATAACAGCATTTTACAACATGTTGGGGTGATGATGTGTGTTTTACTAAAACAATTTTCTACCATAAAGTATAATATTAAATTGTAGACAATCTCTCGCTCTGCTTGGTTGTAATTACTAAGTGTTTCTTTAAAGAGAGAAAAGACAGAATTAGCATTTAATTTGTGCATCTATTTTATAATTTAACCAGACAATCCATTAGCTTAGGCACTGGAGTGCAGAAAAACACTACGGGCACTAGAATTACTCTTTACGCACATATAAAACAGGACGAATGCCACAGAACTCTCTGAATGAGCATAAGAGCAAGAAGGATGAGCTTATGGTTTTCGATAGTTATCATTTTACTATCCCACCTCAAAGAGATCCATAGTAACTAAAGAAATGCCAAAAAATGTGTAATTCATACTGTGAGGATAAAGGCAAACCATGAACACCAACATGGAGATGAAGCAGGACTTATCTTCATGACTAAGTGTGGCCAACGTGTTTTCTGAGCATACATGCGCAGCACCAAATAGAAAATCGTTCCATGATTCAGAGTCCCTTTTGCTTTCAATGAACAGATTTCTGACGTTAAGAATCTGCATTCACACGTCACGCTGGTTATTGATCTCTGGAAAACTTTCTGTATTTAAGAATATTCATGTTGTGCACGAACGGATAGATGTTCATGTTCATCAAATCCATAGATTCAAGTGGATGAGACAGAGGGCATCATTTGTAAAAACTAGCTGGAAAAACTGAGGCTTCCCAGAGACACTTTCTACCTGTGCCAGAGATGAAGCCAAAAGACAGTAACTGGGGGGCCTTCAACAGGAACTCCTCGAAATTGTGGCCTCAAACATTTCTTTCAGGTTGGCTCAAAAAGGAGATGAGGAAATAAAAACAGGGTATAAGGAAACCTGAAGGAATGGAAAAATACATGATTATTGAGAATTTACTAAGTGCTGATTCCTAAACTGGATACAGCTTTATGGTATTCCATTTAATCCTCACAATAGCCAGATGGGAAGCTACCGTTCCATTTTATAAAGGAAGAAGTTGAGACTCAGAAAGAATAGTTATATAACTTGCCTAATATGCAATATTACCAGGAGGCAGTTAGTCTTATGGGCTCAGATTTTAACAGAGCCTTTTATCTGTGGAGATGGAAGTAGTCCTGTCTTGAAATAAAAGTAGCTGTATTCAAATAAAATTGGGGAAAGTTGAATTACACTTGGGACTGTTTTAAAAGTTTTTATTAAGGAAAAAAATATAATGACTCTCTGAGAGGTGATTCTCATCCAGGACATCTGAAAGGTAACTGGTGTAGACACGATTGGTCCTGCGATGCCTGTTTACAACGTGGAAGCCTGGGATAAATCATTTCCGGGAAAGGAAGAGAAGGGACACGGGGTTAAGGACAGTTACAGCAGTCACAAAAGCGGGACGTCACCATGCTGCCTCCTGACCTATAACTCCAGTACAGATTCTACCGCCATCCAATCCCTCAGGCTTGAACACGGGACAGGCAGGTGCTCCTAAGTCCACATCTCACTGTTCGGAACACCCTGGTGCTTTCCCACGCTTCATATGTTCATGGGTGTCATGAACATGCTCGCTGAAAATCACCACTCATTTAGTTGCTATGTGTTTGTCTCTGTCTCTCTCATTTAAGGAACATTTCCTGACACCCCAATACTCTCCTGGGCACTGGAGAAATAAGAAGCAGGAGCAACAGGTAATTACAGTACAATGTGATCTGCGTAGATGAGCAGCTGTGTACTGACCTGTGGACACAGCAGAGACGCGTCCCCCAGCCCGAAAAGGGGAAGGGCCAGGGAACTACAAAGAGCAGGGGAAGTACTGTAGATGGATAGCAACAGTGTGTTCAGCTCTGCTTCCCACAGGAAAAGGAGTTTATCGTCTTTTTCTTCTGTTCTTACTCGACCTATGGGTTTTACAGACTTTAATAAACAAGCAAAGTCATTTCATTTTTCAAGTCGACAGAAGCCTCTGAACACAATTTCTCTTTCATTTTTTGTCTCTCAAACAGCAAAGCTTCCACCTACAACTTCTGGATAGTTTGCTACAATTTCACTTAGGTACAAAGATGTGAAATAAAAGTAAAAATGATTTCATAGTGCTTTCTAATTAATTTCTAATACTGATAGTTATCTTCTGCCTCAAAGGAAGTATAAGGATACTGATGAGAAAA
>PVJO010028523.1:0-18059 GCA_004026905.1 Hystrix cristata
AGTCTGGACCACAAAGTGAGACCCTGTCTCCAAACAGTAACAAGAAAACTCTGTGTCTGTCCCCCACCCGTTCCCCAAGTCAGAATGAGCAAAGGGAGGCGGGTGGGCAGCGCCGTACCTGCGTGGGCGTGGACTCGGCCGCCTGGATCTGGAAGTTCTGGGACGGCTTCTGCGGGACAGCGGGGAGCGTGGCGGACGCGGCCTGCACCACGCGCAGCGCCTGCTGGGGGATCTGCACCACCTGCGGCGGCTCGGCCTTGGGCGGCACCACCTGCACCTGCTGCACCACGGCCGGCTGGCCCCCGCCCGGGCTCTGCACGATGAGCAGGTTGCTGCCCGCCTGGATGATGTTGTCCGCCGTGGTCTCGATCAGCACGGTCTCCACCTGCTCGGCCACGGCCACGGGCGCCGGCGGCGGCTGCGCGGGGGGGAGCCCCTTCTTCCGGGCCTTCTTGGAGGTCTTGGACAGCGGGGCGGGGGGGCTCTCGGCCAGGAGCTGGGCGGGCGTCCCGGGGTCGCCAGCGGCGTTCACGAGGCTGTTGACCGGCAGGGTGAGGGTGACGTTGCCACCCGCACCCGTCAGCTTCACCGTGCTGGCCCCGCTCTGCGCAGGGGCAGTGCCGGGCTTCTGGACGGGGGCCGGCTTGATGGGCACGGGTTTGTGGCCGGACGGCGAGGACGCGATGATGGCCTGGTTGGTGCCCGGGACAATCTGGATCTGGCCAGTGAGGCTGGGCTGCACCTGGATGGTCTGGGAGCCGCCTGCCTGCAGCTGCGGCACGGCCTGGTACTGGATGCTGGCGTTGGACCGGGCCCCCTTGCTGACCACGGTGGGGTTCTGGATGGCGAGCACCAGCTGCCCGCCTGGGTAGGAGGTACTCAGCTGTGAGCCCTGGATCTGGAGTATGTTGCCTTTGGGGGACAGGATGCCGAAGCTGTTCTTGCCGGGGCTGAGAGGGAGAGGAGCGGGTTTGATGGGGACCAGCTTCCGCGGCGCAGGCTGGGGGGGCGCTGGAGGTGCCACTGCCGCTTCCACCGCTGGGGGCCCGATTTTGCTACATGTTGCAGCCAGCAAGGCCAAGGGAGAGGGCTGGGAGTCCTGCAGAAACCAGCAGGGGCAGGCGTGAGACACAAGGCTGGCGGTGGCCCTGACGTCCCACCTCTGCGGCAGGCCTGTGGCCGCAGGGACCCTGCTCGCTGGCCTCCTCCACCTGAGCCTTGGTCACCAGCCTGGGGCTCCCAGGGGGCAGGTGAGCAGCCGCAGAGCAAAGATGCTGGAAGGGCTGCTCTATCGAGGCTGCAGTGACAGGGCCTCGAGCTGGGCATGGGGGCAGCCACCTGTCATCCCAGCATTCTCGGAGGCTGAGGCAGGAGGATGACTGCAAGTTTGAGCCCAGCTTGGGCAACACAGTGACTTAGTGAAACTGTCGCAAAGTAAATTTTAAGGCTAGGCATGGTGGTACATGCCTGTAATCCTAGCACTTGGGAGGCTGAGGCAGGAGGATCGCCTTGAGTTCACAGTGAGTTTAAGGCCAACCTGAACTACATAGTGAGACCCTGCCTCAAAAAACCAAAATAATAATAATAATACATGTTTTTAAAGGGCTGGGGATGTAGCTCAGTGCCAAAGCCCTGGGTTCAATCCCCAGTACTGGGGGAAGACAACAGAAGACCCAGTGAAGGGCCTCTGCCTCCCTCCTGGGCCAGCGGGGCCTGCTGGAAGGAGCACAAGCCAAATCCCTGCCTTTGGCTTTGGCCCTGCCGCATCGGTGATACCGCATGTAACTGCTTGGATGCTCAGATCAGGAGCCCTGGCCTCCGGGGCCTTCCCCAGGCTCCTGTCCTGGGGCATCACCCCGGAGCGACAAGGCTTGAGAACGTGGCTGGGGTCTGCAGCCACTGCACACTCACCTGGGTGGCAGCAGCGGGCTGCAGGTAGTCACTGGGACTGACAGCGGCGGTGGCAGCCATGCTCGACTGTGGATCTGTGGAGGAGGGGAGACGCGTGACACACAGAATGCTGTTGAGGAGAAGCCCTGAAGAAAGCCTCCAATCTTCCTGCCCCTGCTGCTTCTCCAGGAGGGTCCCACGGTAGGCTGACTGTCCGCACACAGAAGGCCCCGGGCCCTGCGGACTGCTGGGCTTCCGCCCCACCCGTCCCAGGCACTAGGCAGCGGTGCACGCCCCGGCTCTCCCATGCTACGCTGGATCCCTCTCTGGCACGGGGGAGCCTGGCAGGTCAGTCTCCTCCCCTATGCAAGCCAAGCCGCCAGGGGAAGGCCGGGCTGGGGCTCCTGACAAGGACACTCTTTCCTAAGGCACAGGACATCCGTACAAGGCAAAATGGTCTTTTTTTTTTTTTTTTTGAGACATGGTCTTGCTATGTAGCCCAGGATGGCCTTGAACTCATAGCAATCCTCCTGCCCCTGTGCTGGGATTACAGTTGTGCACCACCACATCCAGCAGAGGTACTTTTTTTGTGTGTATGGGGGGTCCTGGGGATGGAACTCAGGGCCTTGTAGAACTCACTCTAACCACCTAGCTAAATCCCCAGCCCCAGAGGTACTTTTTTAAAGTGAATTTACACTTTTCCACAGGGCAATAGGCGTGGCCCACAGGTATCACCAAGACCAGGGTCAGCTAATAACTGAATACAAGAAGAAAGAAAATATGGGGAAATTCTATTTTGTCTAAATGTGTACGAATACAACCAAGTAGGAAAAGAATCCTTCTAAAAAAGCTAAATGTTGTGCTCGCTTCGGCAGCACATATACTAAAAAGCTAAATGTTGAAGCTGGGCACGGTGGTGGCCACCTGTGATCCCAACACTCAGGAGGCTGAGGCAGGAGGACTGCTGAGTTTGAGGCCAGCCTGAACTACATAGTGAGATGCTGTCTCAAACAAAGCAAAAAAATCTTTATCTATCTCTATCTGGAAGCTGTGGCATTTTATGTAAGATACTTCAGCATCTGTGGGCTTTGGTGTCTGGGGGGGTCCTGGGAGTCAGTCCCGGGGACACCCTGGGGACAACTGCACCCTGCTGTACTCTTAAGGAAAATAAACAAGGTTGAAGAAGTAAGAACAGGAATCTCTGTCCCACATTTAAACCTGATTTAAAATGAAAACAGGGAAAATGGAAGCCAAAAGAATTGAGTGAAAGAATCTACACCATCTCTGAGTTCACAAACCGTGCATGGAAAGAAGCCAGGCAGGGCCAGACCTGGACCCCAGACTTCTAGGAAGCAGGCACCAGGAAGCGCAGAGATGTGAGAGACAAAGCTGAGGGTGGGCACTGGGCAGGCCGAGGGCCACCAGATCCGCCCAGGGCCTCTGCTTCTCTACTTGGGAGAGTGATTCGGAGGTGCACGAAGCAGACAGCCCAGTGCCTCCTGTGGTCCCCGAACCCCAAGTCCACTGACTGCACGGCCAGGTCTTTCGGACACTTCCCCCTACAAGGGCCAGCGGGTGACTCAGGCAAGAGGATGATCCTGACACCTCCCACACTCTGAGCCTTGGGAAATCCTATAGCAAAGAACCCACAGATGCTGCGGTTACTGAGGGAAGGAAGGAGTGACACCACGAATAGGCACAGAGCTGCAAGCCACATATGAGTTCCTTACAGTCTGGGATGGGCACAAGAGAACGCAGATACCAGGCTTTTTTTTTTTTTCTCACTATGTACCCGAGGGTGGGCTTGAACTCTCAGCAATCCTCCTGCCTCAGCCTCCCAAGTGCTGAATACAGGCATGCACCACCATGCCCATCTTACACCAGGCATTTTATTTCCCCAGGCATCAGTGAAACTTTCAGTATACTCTATTTTTCTTCTCCATAGTGGAGACTGAACCCAGAAGCACTCTTAACCCTGAGTTACACTGATAGCCTCTTTTATATTATTATTTAATTTTGAGACAGGGTCTCATTAAGATACCCAGGCTGGCCTTGAACTTACAACCCTCCTGCCTCAGCCCCCCAAGTAGCTGGAGTTACAGATGTATGCCACCATGCCAACTTCGTGATATTCTTCTGAACAAGAAGGGAAAAAAATGCAGACATGACAGTGATATAGTCTAGGGGCCATCTGAACGTCCCTCCTCCGAGTCCTGAGCATGGGCTGTCGAAAGGTCAACCTTGGTGTCACAAACCTGGGGCCACGGGCATCTCCTTAGGGGCCCTTTTATGTCTGTTTTCCGAGACAGGGTCTTGCTATGTGGCCCAGGCTGGCCTCGAACTCAGCCTCAGCCTCCCAAGTGCAGCGATTACAGGTGTGTACCACTACATCCAACACAACAGTCTTTAAAAATGAACCCGACCACGGATCACTGGCCACATCCCACGTTTCATGGCCTGCATGAGCTCACAAGCGTCCTGTCCCCGCAGGCTTATCAGGGCAGCTCCAGCTGCCCACTCACGTGTGCGCAGCATGTGTGACAGCAGGGGACATGGGGCGGCACCTGGCACTGGCCCAGGGACAGGCCTGTGCCATGAAGCGCAACGCAGCGAGTGTTCCCACCAAATCTCTTCCTCCCAGGAAGATGCGGATTTGCACTGTACCAGCCTTTGTGCAGTTAACTTTATCAAAGCTAAATCAATAGGCTGGCATACGGATTTATTATGCACATACAAAATTAAGCTATAGCGTTATAATGGAAATATCTGAAGTCAGCTCCCAAACGTTACTTTCCTTTAGAACAGTGGTATTCAAACTATTAGAGCATGAACCATACATAGTCATAAAAACGATTTACTGTGGGTTGAGGTGGAGCTCAGTGGCAGAAGGCTTGCCTATCATGGGCAAGGGCCTGGGCTCCCCCCAGCACCACAAAAAACAAAAAATCACCTCAAGATACAGCACGAGGTTGGGGATTTAGTTCAAGTGGTAGGGCACTTGCCCAGCAAGCACAAGGCTGAGTTCGAGCCCCAGCACCCCAAAAAAAAAAAAACAAAACAAAAACAAAAAAAAGAGACCCAGCACGAGTACTCATGCACACACGAGACATTCCTGTCTCATGCTCAGGCAGTAAAAGCTTTCTGAAACAAAATCTGCCCTTATTACATGTGATAGACTTCGATATCTTCCTTCTCTATTACATTTTTAAAAATGCTGACTGTGACCTATTAATCTGGTTTTATACCCTACTGGCTAAAAAACATGTCTGTCTGTCTCCCTCCCTCTCTGAGACAACATCTAGCTACACAGCCCTGGCTGGCCTTGGACTCTTGATTCTCCTGCCTCAGCCTCCCAAATTCTAGGATTACAGAGGTGCACCACTCTACTAATCTGAAACACGGCTTTAGGATAGTCTATTTGAAGATGTAGAAGGCCAATTAAACTTGCAGATGTCACAAAACTGAGAGGGATTGTAAACACAACGGATATCAGTATTAGGGTTCAAAGAAATCTTTTTTTTTTTTTTTTTGGTGCTGGGGATCGAACTCGGGGCCTTGCGCTTGCATGGCAAGCACTCTAACCACTGAGCTAAATCCTCAGCCCTGGGTTCAAAGAAATCTTTAAAAACTGGTAGGAGGGCCGGGCGTGGTGGTGCATGCCTGTAATCCCAGCACTTGGGAGGCTGACGCAGGAGGATCATGAGTTCAAGTCTGCACTACATAGTAAGTTCAAGGCCAGCCTGGACTACAAAGTGAGACCCTGTCTAAAAAGGAAAAACAAAACCAAACAAATAAAATACCAGTAGGTAAACCAGTTATAATGGCACACAACTGTAATCCCACTGATTTGGGAGGCTGAGGCAGGAGAACCAAAAACTCTGCAAGACCCTGTCTCAAAACAAAACCAAAACCAGCAGGCGCGGTATTTAGGAGCCCTGGTGCAGCCCTCCTCCGGGATCCTCTGGGCCTCCCTGCAGCACTGTGAAGGCTTCTGGGGTGGTCCAGGAACTCACATGACAGCGGGGGGCAGCGGCCCAGGCATCCAGTGGAGGTTTTTTGGTTTTCTGTGGGTGCTAGGCAAGCGCTCTACCATTGAGCTAAATCTCCCGCCCCTCCATGGAGGTTTAATCTGTGCCGTGCTCAGGGTAAAATCAAGTCACGTGTGTACAGGACAGGATGCCAGACGCGCTGCAGAGCTGAATGGGAACCAGCGGAACCTACGTGCAATCGCCAGCAGCCACTGCCATCTCGGACCGCAGCATCCAGTCACGGGACAGGAGAACAGCAGCGCCCACGTGCCCTGCACACATGCGCCCGGCCGTGGCAGGGTTGTTTGGAGGGCGCTTCCAGACAGTAGTTTCCCACTGAGAGGGGAAAGCAGCAACTTGCAGCCAGGATGCCCGAGGGCGGCCACCCTCTAGCCTGCTCACCCAACACAGGGCTCTGAGGGTAAAGCAAGACCACAGGGCGGACTTTTCAAAAAGGCAGATTTCAATTCAATACAAGAGAGAACTTTCAAACCTGGTGTGGTCGCACTTGCCTATAATCCCAAAACACTGTGTGGCTGAGACAGGAGGGTTCCAAATCTGAGCCCAGCTTAGGCAACTGAGTGAAATCTTGCCTCAAAATTGTAAAAAGGAGAGGCTAGGGATGTAGCTCAGTATGAAAACGCTGGGTCCAATCCCTAGTACCACAATAAATAAATGAGAATTTTCCAAGGTGGGATCGGTCCCCTTGAGGGTAAAGTTCTCCTTCCTCTGGAATCATTTTACCAAAGGCAGGATGTGCATCTGTGTCAGACATGGAGATGATGTGAAAAGTCAGCCTACATAATCTTTGAGATTTTTAAACTTTCAGGGGCTGGGGGCACAGCACTAAGATGAAGCCTTGTGTTCGAGATCCAGTGGTGCAAACAGAAAAGGATGTTTATACTTTTCAGACTGTGTTACAAGATGCATCTGCGGCTGGCAGGGCTGGGAAGGGGGGAGGGGGCTTCCCAGGAGGCTCCCGGCTCAGGGTCACTTAGCTCAAAAGGGGAGTGACTCTCCCTCGGGCAGGACGTGGTCCATTATGAAAAGGGGGCTGGAGCAGGACAGAGCGCAAATGAACACCACCTCCCGCTGCCCCACTGGAGCCCCCCAAGCTACTGAAGCAGCAGGCTCTCCGAAGCACGTGCACCGCTGCAGGCCGGCTTTCCGTTCCTCCCCAGCTCACTCCTCAACATCCCTCCAGGTCTCAGCCCCACGTGGATCTCCAGTGCCGCTCGGCGCTCGCAGCCTGGGCCATCACAGGAGCCGAGTCTCCCTGGCCTGGGACCCACCGTGGGGGGGGGGGTCAAGGAAGCCTGGGGTGAAACGCGATTAAGGAAAGGTGCACCCGCACCGCTGCAGGACTATGGCCGAGGGGTACAGAGCCTTGTTAGTCTGGAACCTTGAGTTAAAATGCGTAATCTGGACATAAACTGCACGTCACTTTTGCTTCACCTTCATCAAGGTGTGGCTGACTATCAGATGGAGACGGCAGAGGCGCACTCAGCACAGTGCTGTAACTGCTCATTCCACTCCCCGTTCTGATAGGACTGTGTTCTTAACGGTAACTTACATGTGGCCTGGGAAGCCCACATGTGTGATGCTGATAAGCAGGAGCATGTATTACATGTTCCTGAAAAGCTGCGTGTCCCCCGGTTCTACGTCGGGAGGTGTATCACACAGCAAGGGCGCATCTCCTGAGGGCACAGCACCGGCAGGACTGATGGGACATGCCTGAGTTTCCTTTCCCCACACTGGACGCCAGCAAATCCCAGACGGACAGAAGCAGCGGAGCCCACAGGTTCTCACACCCTCACCTCACCTCCCTCATCCTCCAGACTCCCAGGATCCTCAGCCACCTCCTCCCTCGTGGGCTCTGCCTCCTTAGCACACCTTAAATTCTGATGTCCCTCAGCGCCGTCCTTTCTCCTCCCCGCGGCCACTCACAGGGCTGCGGGGCTGTGTCCGGCCCGGCCTCTCCCCCAGTGCCGGCCTGGCTCACAGTGCTACCCACACTGAGCCGAGACCCCTCCCACTTCCTCCTTCCAGGTCCGGAAGAGCCTTTATCTCTGCGCCCCTCCCTCACCCCAGCACCTCCACCTTCCCTGATACAGCGATGCCTGCATCCTCGGGTCACAGGCTGCCCTTCCACACCAAACCAGCTGAGAGGCATCACGTAACAGGCACATCGTATCTCAGGGGTCTCCCTGGAACCAGAGAGGAGGTGATGTCCTTTGGTGACACTAATTACTCATCCATCCCTGTGGGCCAACGTCTGGGCACACAGACAGACTCCCCAATGGCTGCATCTGTCTGCACTGAGAGCCTGACACCAGGCTGTGCCGCAGACATGAATCTCTCCTCTGGTCCCTGTCACAGCACGCAGCAGTCTCTACAGGGCACTCACTGCCCTCCTGGCTCAGCCCAGCAGAAATCCCACTGGCCCCTCTTCCAGCCTCTCCACAAGTGGCGGGAGGCGTCTCTGAAAATGCAAATGCAGCCGTCAATTAGGTCGCTGGGCTTCTAGATACTCCCTGGGTAAGCCTGAAAACCAGACCAGCCTGTGCCCACCGTGCCCGACCTCTGCAGCACCCCACACGGCGGGAGGGGCGCTTTGCTCCTAGAATTAAAACACATAATGTCCTTGCTCCCCCTCTCCTTTATCTGCACCCCAAAAAGCCTCTCCTGACCGCCGTGTCTGCAGCAGGTGACACTGCTGTGTGCCAGGGCCTGTCCTGCAGGGGATGGTACGGCACCGACCCTGCCACAGAGCACTGCCTGCCGCTGATCGGATGAGAGCGAGCACGGCATCCCACTGTCAGGTCGCTAAGAAAATCTTCTCTTTTCTTACTTTCTTCATTTCTGCGAAACTGGGGAGTGAACCTGGGGTGTTCCACCACAGAGCTCCAGCTCCAGCCCTTCTTACATTTTGTTGTGACTAAAGGTCTTGCTAAATTGCCCAGGCTGGCTTGAAACCACGATCTTCCTGCCTCAGCTTACTGAGCAGCTAGGATTACAGGCCTGCATCACCATGCCCGGCCAACTTTTTTGTTTTTGTTTTGTGGTGCTGGGGATTGAAGTCAAGGCCTTATTTGTGCCAGGCAAGTGCTCTACCACTGAGCTACACCCCTCGGCCAAGAATACTAGCACTCCTGGAGAATTCTCTTGGAGGAAATGAGAGAGAAAAGGGACCCTCAGGAACACAACAGTAGGTTTTTGGGAGCTGCTGGGAGCTGGGAGGGAACTTGGCTGAGCCCCACACCCAGGCCTGGGGGTACTCGGCTTTGGCCTCTGGGCTCCTACCTCGGCTGGGCGTCCTCGGCCCCTGCGTGGTATTTCCCGAGGACTCACTGCGCAAACAGCTCTTCTGTGGCTATTTTGGTCAGCTCAGCCAGGCCAGGAGCCAATGCAGCAGTTTCTAAGGCCAGGATTCCCCAGTCACCTGGCCAGGAAGAACTGAGGGCTGGGGATGGGAAAGCAAGCCATGGCTGGTTTGAGAAGAAAGCTGGGCTCATGGGAAGCTGACAAACAGGCTAAAGAATCAGCCGGGCAGAGGGAACAATAGGTTGTGAAAGACTCCAACCTATGCAGACCGTTTCCAGGAAGCACACCTCCAGTAACCAGTCACCATCATGGAAGCCCAAGCCTATCATCCCACCACTCGGGAGGCTGAGGCAGGAGAATCACCGAGAGGTCAAGGCCGGCCTGGGCTACACAGAGAGACCCCATCTCAAAAAAAAAAAGGGGGGGGGAAGAAATAGAAAAAAGAGGACCGCTCTACCCAGCTGCTTCTTTTGCCTCTGGTCTTCCCTACCCAACTCTGACCACGACTCAGCCCACAATTTCACCAAAATGAAAAATATCCTCTGGCAGCTAAAATCCCTTATTTCTCCTCCTCCAGCAGAACCTGCGAGTCCCGATAGGCGGTTCCTGGCTTCCTCTGGTGACTTAGTGAGTTTTCAACCTTATGACAGTATGAAAGTTCACCCTACAGCCATTCTGTCTTGTGTCTTCATTTTCAATACAATACTCAATACAACTACGTGAGCCGTTCAGCACTTCGTGATAAACAGGCTCTGTGCTAGGTGAGTTTACCCAGCTGCCGGCTGCTCCAAGTTCCTGATGAAGGCAGCGCCGGGCTCCTGTTTACCTCTTTGCCTCCGCCAGGACAAGCAGGGGTGGTGGCTCGTCCTGGGGCCAGGCCATCAGCATACCCATCCATCTGCCTGAATTTTCTTTTTTGTTTTGGTGCTGAGGATTTAACTCGGGGCCTTGTGCTTGCTAGGGAAGCACTCTACCACTGAGCTAAATCCCCAGCCCCTTTCTTTTTCTTTTTTTTGAGACAAGGTCTCACATATTGTTCAGGCTAGCTTTGAACTCACTATGTAGCCCATGTTGGCCTGGAACTCATGGGGCTCCTCCTGCCTCAGCCTGGGATTACAGGCGTGCACCACCACACCCAGCTTCTGGTATTTTTATCCTGAGCACTTCCTACTTTCTAGCAAATTCCTACTACAGTAGTGACTGTGTCCCACTAAGGATGTAACCTTCTAAAGGCCAGGCCTTCTCTCTTCCTGAAGCACCCCCAGTGCCCAGGACACACGGTAGCAGGTTCTTAATATATTTGTTGAATAAAGTAATGAATTAACAAATCCTGGAGGAATGCAGAGGGGGAGAAACTAAATAGAGCTGAAGAAAGGAAGGAGAAAACCTGCAAATCTGGACATCCTGGCGTGGGGTAAGGATCCACTGCAAAGGTGAGGTCCTGGCTCAGTTGATCCAGTCCCTGAGGGGACAGACACTCGATCCCACAGGTCTCTCCACACAGCGCCAAGCCTGAGCGGGGCGCCTGGGGCCACACACTTCAACACACCTCCTCGCCACACCCACACTGCACTCCCAGGCTGCTCTCCCTCACTGTGCACCAGAATGCGAATGCCCCTCCCTGTCAAGTCTCCACCCAGAGAATTCCTCCTCCCACCCCACCGTCCCCATGCACCCTGCCTGGGTCTCACTGTGTCCCTGTGAAAGGGACACTGGAGAAGTGGGGCCCGGGGGACAGCAGGGTGGGTGGGAACCGGTCACCCTGCTCAAGTGGTTCCAGGAAGTAGTGCAAAGTTTTCTTTCTGTCAAACAACACTAAACCTCAACACTCTGTCTTGGAGAATTAGCAAAGAAAAAGGAAAAGCAGAAGGAAGCTGATCCACTATGCCCCTGAAGTCTCACTCGCAGAGCACACTGTAACCTCTGCTGGGCATGCGCACTGTGACTCTGTCCCCACACACGCCTGCCCGTGAGCGACTTCATCCCCAAGAAGACAGGCCAGCCACCACTGACTCTTCTGAAGGCTGAGACTCGTCCTGGGGATTTTTCTAGGCAGATCTGGGGCCTCCAATTTGACACTAACCGGGGCTGAACTATTTCGCCTTTATCACAGGCCCGGCTTGCTGTCTCAGTCTCTGTTTAGGAGGCCACTCTGATTCCACCACACTGAACCAGAGCGAACCCCAAAGAGGAAGCTCTAGGACGACAACATTGGGAACCCCAAGCCACTCGCACCCAAAGGCCATCTAACAACCTAGGTCACCATGCTGGGCCAAGCTGGCATCTCAGGGCACTTGGCACCAAACAGGTCATGGGCTGCAAGTAGAGAGCAGCTCAGGAAGTGAGCCGCCTGATGAGGGAACCCGGTGCACTGCGGCCCACGGCCCGCCCGCACTCTCCGGGACACCGTGACCACTGGTGCAGCAGCAGCCTCAGAGCACCCGGAGACTGCGCTTCCTGGACACGGAGGAAGCCTGGCTCCCCCTGCCGCTAGCACCGACTCTGAGCCGGCTCCGGAATCCAGCAGCCAGAACCACCCCACCTGTACCACCTGGTGCATCTCTTCAGGGGCAACCGTTCCAGCTCCGTTCCTGTTCACCCCGACGGTGCCACGAGTCTGAGGGATTCTACGGTTTCACTCTGCTCATCTGTGCACCCTGCTCCAACAGAGTGCTGACAGGAAGTGGGACCTCTCCACTTGAGGTCCCAAGAGAAAGCTGGTCCCAAAAAGCTGGCAGGGCTAGGGATGTAACTCAGCAATAAAGAACTTGCCCAGGGGCTGGGGATTTAGCTCAGTGGTTAGAGTGCTTGCCCCAGCACCAAAAACAAACAAAAAAAAACCACAAAAAAGAAGGGCTTGCCCAAAGCAGATAAGCTGACTCACGCCGCTGGTCCCAGCATTCTGAGAGGCTGAGGCAGGAGGATGGAAAGGTCAAGCCCAGCCCCAGCAACTTCGAAACATCCTGTCTCAAACTATAAAATAATAATAATAAAAGTTTTAGCTGGGCGTGGTGGCGCACATCGGTAACCCCAGCACTCAGAAGGCTGGGAGTTCAAGGCCAACCTGGGCTACAGAGTGTGTTCAAGGGCAGCCTGAACTACATAGCAAGACTCTGTCTCAAAAAACAAAAACAAGGGTTGTGGATTTAGCTTAGGGGTAGAGTGCTTGCCTAGCAAGCACAAGGCCCTGAGTTCAAGGCCCCAGCACCCAAACAAAACAAAACAAAACAAAACAAAAGAACAAGAATGTCATCATAAGGGCCCTGGTTAGGCAATTTAAAAGTATTGCCACATACCTACAACAAAGGACAGCTCACTGCTTGGTACAAGGGACCCTAGAACATCTCCAAAAGATTGTTATTAACCATCAGAAGAAATAAGAAATTAAAGGCCAAGACAGCAAAATGAACTACCCTACCTATTCCAGACATCTGCTAAAATCTTACAGCTTCTCCCCACCTCTTTGGTGGGCCTCCAGGGGCCTAAACTAACAGAATCAGAGAAAAGGTGGCCAATCTACATGCTGCCCACAGGGCTGCCCAACTCCTCCACCCGGAGCCAGTTCTCCCGCTGGGCAGTCAGAGGCGGATCTAATTATGCACAAACTGTGTGTGGGTCTTCAGCAGCCCACATCGGGGGCACGTAATTATGCCAGCTTACTGCTGCTTTTAACCAGAAGTTAAGGCTCTGTACAAGCAACTGAAAGAATTAGAAAACTTGCCAAGAGGGTTGGGGATTCAGCTCAGTGGTTAGGGTCCTTGCCTAGCAAGCTCAAGGCCCTGAGTTTAATCCCCCACACCAAAAAAAAAAAAAAAAAAAAAAGAACAAGAAAATTTGCCAAGGCCGCAGCCAGTGAGAATTTCTTTCCAATAGGTATTACCACCTATTAGAAGCCACTGAACACAGAGCAGAAGCCCAATGGACGAGATTCACTCCTTCACTGTACACAATTTCAAACAAAACAAGATGCTGCAGTTACATTTGAGACTGCAAACACTACACTTCTTTGTGTTAGTGATTAAAATTACTACTGTGGTTGGACCCCATCACTCCTCCTGGGGCCTCCCTGTGAGTGGGCCAACACACTAAACTTCATAGCCCTAAAAATCTTATCCAAAATACCAACCCAAACTGGGTGTGGTGGCACGTGCCTGTAATCCCAGCACTCTCAGGAGGCTGAGACAGGAGGATCACTGAGAGTTCAAAGCCAGTTTGGACTACACAGTCAGTTCAAGGACTGCCTGGAATTCATAGCAGAAAAACAATTAGACATGAGAAGATGCTGGAATCAAAACCAAGGAATGCAGTGAGGACAGGTTTCTCAGTTGCTCAAAGGGGAAGACACACTTCTTTTGAACTAAAACTAGAAAGTCAACAAGCCAAGGAGCAAGAGTAGGAAGCTGAGAACTACGAAGTCAGCAGCGGCGACAGAGGCAAGGTGGAGAAGAAAGAGCATCTATTTTGTTTTATTTCTGAAGTCGTCTTTCAAGGCCGCCCTGGGTTTTGGGATCTCAATGGTCTCCCCCGAGGGACATCAGGCTGCAAGCTCCGTCAACAAGCCCTCAAACTTCTCGGAATTCTAAGAACTTGCAAATACGTAGCCGGAGGCTCAAATACACAAGCGCCAACATGAAGACAGGACATTTTTGCCCACTCTGCAAAATTGTGTCATCCGCCCAGGGCACGCGCTCGGGTCCGGACCCCAGCTCCCGACTGGGCTGCGTCGGCAAGCGGGCTGGAGTCCATGCCCAGCAACGCCCATTTGGCTGGCGCCTTCCGAGCTCCTTGCACTCTGGCCCCCTCTGCACTCCCGAGGGCTCTGACGGCTGGTGGGGCGCGCAGAGCACAGCGAGCCCGCGGGGTGTCGCCGCCCGCTCGAGGCTGCCCCGGCGCTGGCCCCGAGCAGGGTGGCGCGCAGGGGACCCGGCCTAGGACCCGCACCCGGTGCCCGCCGCCCGACGCTCGCGCCAGCCCCGGAAGCGCCGCCCTCCGCCCAGCGGGCTCCGAGGGGGCGGGGAGTCGAACGCCCCCTTCCGGGTGCCTCCGCCCGGCCAGCCGGCCGCGCTCCTCCTCCAGGCGGGAATCCTCCCTCCCCCGCCCCTCCCGCGACCGGGCCCCGGCGCCAGGCCCAGCCCCAGGGGGGAACCCCCGGACCCGGCTTCCCCTCCCCGCGGCCTCTGCCCGTCTTCCCGACCCTTGGGGGCCGGCAAGACCCCGCCGGCAGAGGCCAGGACCCACCGCTCATTACGACATCTTCCTCCCGGGCCTCCGCCGCCTCCGCCGCCACCGAGAGCCTGACACCGCCCGCCTAGCGCCCGCCAATCCCGGAGCCCGCCACCGCCCGAGCGACGGCAGCGTCCACCAATAACCGTCCGGTACATTGGGACCGACAGCACTTCTAACCAATCAGGCAGAGGCATCTAGAGCGACGTTGGCCTGGCCAATAGAGCTGTGTAGTGTCACTGATGGACGGCAGCGGGCACCAACCGAAAGCCTAGCGAAGAATGAGAGACATGTTCTTCAGCCAACCGGCAGGAGGTAAAGTCCCGCCCACAGGGTGGTTGATGGACAGCAACAGGAAGCTGGGTGGGGAGGGGCTTGGGTGAGGGCTGTTTCCGTATTGGTCATGGTTGACCTTCCCCCCACCTCTAACCCAGAAGACGAGTGATAGATCTGTCCTAAAGCCAATCAGAAGTCCTCAGGGTGAGGCCGAGCGGTGCCCTATAAAAAGCGTACACTGCGACGCAAGCGCAGGCTCTCCCAGGTGAGGTGGGGGTGGTCTTCCGGTCTGCGGCAGCAGTCGGCTCCCCTCGAACTCCTACCTGGTGAGTGGACGGACACCGTCCTCCTTCCAGTCCCTCGGCCGCCATCCCCTTGGGAGAGGCGACTTTGTACAGTGAGGCTCTGGATCCCGACACCGTAGCGGAAGCGGGGATTGCGCGGCAATTCCGAGATGGGATTGCATCGTATCGGCTAAACCCCTTTATTCTCACCAGGTTTTGACAGAGTATTCCCCCACCCCTTATCCTTGGCAACCAAACGGAATCATCTGAACTTTGGGTTTTGTTTTGAGACAGGGTCTCTATGTAGCCCAGACTGGCCTTGAGCTCACTATGTGGCCCAGGCTGGCCTCGAACTCGAGGTGATCCTCCTGCTTCAACCTCCCAAGTGCTGGGATTACAGGTTTGCGCCACCATGCCTGGCTTTTGAAATGTTTCCAAAAGCACATTCGTGGGGCCTCCTTCTTTAATAGATTTGGCACTCCGGGGGTGTGTCTGGAATCTGCATTAACCAGTGCCCCAGTGTTCAGGGGTTGGAGACCCCTGCTTGGTCTCTGGATGAGAGAAAGCACTGGGTACGTCTGTCTTTCCATTCCAGGTCTCTCCTGTGGACGCCTAGCCGAGTATGAGTGAGTGGGAGGCCCAGTCTGGCTTCCAAACCTGCACATCCCACTTCTGGTGAGACCTTAAGCAGGGCACCGGAACTCCTGAGGCTTCGCACCCACACCCCACCACGGTGGCCTTTTCACGCCATGCCCCACAGTGAGATAACATGTTTTGCTTCCTGATGCAGCACACTTACACGAGAATGGGAGTGTATAGCCACAGTTCCTGAAACAATACTTACCTTTTCTGCTGGTGATGCACCGGTTTTATATATGAATATATACCGGACACTAGAGATCGAAGCCAAGAGCCTTTTTTTTTTTTTTTTTTTTTTTTTTTGTGGTGCCAGGGATCGAACTCAGGCCCTTGTGCTTGCAAGGCAAGCACTCTAATCACTGAGCTAAATCCCTGGCCCCAAGAGCCTTATTTTTTTGTAGTGCTGGGACTTGAATGCCAGGCCTCCTTGGTGACAGGCAAGCACTCTCCACTAGAGCTAGGCTCCTAGCGCTGATAGGTTTTCTGTTCTATCCTATCCTCTTACTCTTTACCCTCCTCTTTCCTTCCTAACATATCTTTTTGTTCTTGATCACGACTGGCAGTTTGAAAAACACTGCCGGCAAGGGTTGGTGTGCAAGCTGGGAATGGTGGTACATGCCTGTAATCCCAGCACTTGGGAGACTGAGGCAGGAGGATCGCTGTGAGTTCGAAGTTCACAGCGAGTTCAAAGTCAGCCTGAACTACATAGTGAGACCCTTTCTCAAAAGACAAAACAAAAAACACAACAACAACAACAAAAAAAGAAAATTCAAGCCCAGGTTTGCAGTTTCACAACTTTGTGAGACCTTATCTCAAAATATAAAAAATGTAAAAATGCATAGACGTAGTAGCTCAGTGTGAAGTCCCTGGGTTGAATCCCCTGCACCACGAAAAATAAAATACAAAATAAATGCATACAAGGTAAAGTGATTATTATACATCAAGTTACCAATCTACCCTCTCAGTGTTGGTCTTTGAAAAACAAGGCACAGGAGATAGGCAAGGTAGCGCACGCCTGTCATGCCAATCTTTGGGAGGCTGAGGCAGGAGGACTGCAGTGAGTTCGAGACCAACCTGGGCTACATAGTGAAATCCTATATAAACAAAACCAAGACATAAAAGAATGTCATTCTTCTGGTGAAGACCCTTTATTGGGTCCCTGTGCCCTTGGATAAAGCCCAGACTCCTTTCTTGGGAAACAAGGACCTCTGCACTCTTACTTGTGTTTCATGCTTTATCTCCCTCCACCAGCATTTTCTGTAAGTCAGTCCTAGCTTTTTTCTTCAAAGAAAATTCACAGTCCTTAAAAGACTTAGGAGTCTTTCCACTAGTTCCCTCCCTACCTTACCTTTCTTTTCTCCTGGTAAACTCCTGCGCATCCTTCAAGACCTTACTTACTCTGCCCAGTCAAGCATTATCCTCCTGTGTGCTGTTCTGGACTCCTCTTGGCACCTCCAAAGGGTTCCACTCCCCACTTCTAACTCCCCTAAAAGACAGCTGCAGTGGATTGAGTCCAGGACCCAAGATGGCCAGGAGATGTTAAAAAACAAATATTTACATACGATTACATCTGCGCAGGACTTGTTTATATGGACCAAACATTCTGTGGGGGCCAGTTTTCAAATTCAGATTGCTTCACTGTCAAGCCAAGGACTCCGCTCAGGTTCTGTGACTCAGCTGTCATAGGGTACAGGGACTTGAGTGAGAAGGTGGGGTGGCACATTCTGCTGGGCAGTCACTGCCTGTGTGACCCAGGGGCCCCGTCATGGAGACAGTAATGTGCCCAGGGGTGGGGGACAGGGTGTGAGGACTGAGGAATTCACCAAGGGTTTGGAATTATTGGAGTGGCTTTGCCTTTTGTTATAATTTTTTTATTTTATTGTTTTGATTTTTGAGACAGGGTCTCGCTATATAGCCTATGCTGGCCTCTAACTCGTGGTGACCCTCCTGCCTTACCCTCCCGAGTGTTAGGATTACGGGTAAGCAGCACCACGCCTGGTAGTTTTTTCCTTTTAAAGGCTACTATCTTCTTTATTTGGGGGCTGTCTTACTCCTTTTATTTTTCCTTCTTCCTTTTTGTTTTGTTGTTTTTTTTTTTTTTTTGACACAGGGTCTTGCTGTCTTGCTACGTAGTTCAGGCTGGACTTGAACTCACTGTGCAGCCCAGGCTGGACTTGAACTCATGGCAGTCCTCCTGCCTCTGCCTCCCGAGTGCTGTGATTACAGGTGTGTGCCACCATGCCCGGCTGGGTCTATACCAGGCAAGCACTTGACCATTCAGCCACTCCCCACCCCGGCCCTGCTGTTGGAATTATTGTTTTGTTTTGTTTTGTTTTGTTTTGTTTTGTTTTTTTGAGACAGGGTCTCACTATGTAGCCCAGGCTGGCCTCGAACT
>PVJO010028524.1:0-18008 GCA_004026905.1 Hystrix cristata
GTGTCATCTGCTGTCTGGTGTCAAAGGTTCCCCTAGAGAATTGTGGGAAGTAAGGCAATCACTTTGGGGACTGACTTGCATATTACAATAAGGAATTGAAATACTATCTCATAGACCCTAGAGAGCCACCAAAGGCTTGAAAAGATACCATGAAATCGATGTTCTGCAGAATCTAGGTCTGACATCAGTATGTATAATGGTTTGGAAGAGGAAGAAACTAGATGCTCAAAAATCAGCTTGAAGCTATAGAAAATAATCCAAGTAGTTAGCTGGCAAATAGTTCTATCATAAACATATAGTTACAGAAAATTGATATTAGTATTAGTTTGATTAAAATACTAATCAATGCTTGAGAATTTCTTAGTAGAGTATTTGATTGAAACAGTACCTATTAATATGAGATAAGCTTTCAACCGAATTGTTTAGCTTGGTCATCTCTCTTATGGCAGGTAATGTTACCTGATCAAAGGAGAATTGTTTTGTTTTTAGATCTTATTAAATGAGAAAATGTTATAATAATTTCAGTTGTTATAGAAAATAGTTTCTAATGTTTAGTATGCTCCAGGCAGTGTTCTAAACTGTGCATGTATTAAAAGATTTAATTCCTTAAAAAGTCTGTAAGCCAGGTATTACTCTTATTCTCACATTGCATGAAGGTAAGATACATATGGGTTAAACAACTTATCTAATGAAATGAAGCCAAATCAAAGCCAAAACTGGGGTTTAAGCTCAGGCAGGCTATTGTTTGGAGCTCACATTGTTATCGATTATATAAAGTTGTCTTAAATTCAAATACGAGAGAACTGAAATTAAAAAGATGTCTCTTGACCCTTCACTTCAGTTCATCAGTGTTCCATATGAGAAAAAAAAAATAGGCATGGGGAACTCGAATCCAGCTGAACCTCATTTTCCCTCATCTCTGAAATGACCAAAATAATAGCTATGTTACTGAGGGTTTTTGTTAGCATTGTGGAAGATTAGGGGAAATAATGTCTCCAAATCTTTGTATCTCCCTGGTTCCATGCCTTCACACTCTGGGCTTAGTCGTATGTTATGGGCTACATTTGCCTTCTCTAAAAAAATTCATTCTAGTATATTGAAAAAAAGAACCTCAAGGTGTGACTGTATTTAGAGATAAGGCCTTTAAAGACATGATTATTTTAAAATGAGGTCATCAGGATAGACTGCAATCTTATCTGACCTTGTGTTTACAAGAGGAAATTTGTATAGAAAGAGATACTACAAATGTATGCATGCGAAACGAAGACCACATGAGGTTACAGGAAGAAGATGACCATCCACAAAGGGAGAGACCTCAGAAGAAACCCAACTGCCAATACATAGCTTTGGACTAGCTCCAAAGACTGAGCAAATAAACAGCTATTGGCTAACTCCCCCGTCTGTGGTATTTTGTTATGCCTAATAAACCATATACCACGTCTAGTTGTGTCCACCCAAAACACCACCAAACTTGTGACGTAAACACATGCCCAGTTCTTTGACACACTGATTTGGGTGTGGAGAGAGGAGAGTATTAGGCCATATTATTGAGTTAATAAGTAAGTGTCACAAGGATCAAACAAAATACAGTCACCTGGCACAAAGTGGCAGCTCCATTCATTTAAATTCAGTTTCTGTATCACCACTAGGTTTTGGAGGAGACCAAAGTGAACAAATAAATTCTGTGCTAATTTGCTCTCATCACAAGTGTAGGCATGGATCCAGTAATTAGAAGTAATCATTGAAAACAGTCATTTCAAATGATGGGAATTGATGGGAATGTAATACTTTATTCTTTTAAGGAATGTACGTGTCCATTACAAACTATTTTAAATATTAACAGGTCTCATTTCCCTGATGTCATTAGTAAAGAAATTCACAATTACCTGTAGGTTCATTAAATGAATCAATCCTCTAATTCTCTCAAATTAATTGTCATTAGTGCAGATGATTGCTGTAGCCAGAGTAAATAAAGGTATTATTGACTCCCAGAAGTGGTTTCCTCAAAGAAAGATGTGGTTTCCATTATTACGATATTCAGAAAAACATAGTTAGTGGCTTGCTTCGGGTTTAGATCTGGGTATCCCTTGAAAGCCTCATGTGTTTGGAAGATGACAGGATTGGAAGGGGGCTGTATACTGACCAGCGAATTAGCCCACTGAGGAGTTCACGGCTGACTTGCACTTGGGAGGCGGGGCCTCGGTGGAAGGGAGGGTCACGGGGAGCATGCGCTGGGAGGGTGTATCTGCTTCGCCGCAAACGCAAACTCGCTCTCTAGCTTCCTGACCTCAGGACAGGAGCAGCTCTGCTCCCCACCAGGCCTTTCTGTGGTAGAGTTCATGCCTTGGAACCAGTCCACTATGAACTGAAACCTCTAGAAACAGCCGAAAAATCTGCCCTCCTTTAAATTGTGGGTGTTGAGTGTTTTGGCCCAGCAACGAAGTGACTAAGACAGAGGGATTCCATCCATTTTTGTTGAGAAAGTTTTGAAGAGTGAATGTGGAGCTGAGACTCAACAGACTGCTAAATGGCACGCCAACCTAAGTTTAAATACCCACTTACCCAGTAAGAGAGAGGAATCAATATATACCAAGCAAAGAAATTATTTCAGTCAGAACTGTAGTTTTTGTCTAGCTGATTTAAGATTTTTCTAATCCTAAAAAAGCAAATTATCCAAGCTAATAAACTGAAGCTAATTTTATTCCTATATATTTTATGACCTTTTTAAATGTTTTAACACATAAATTAGCAACTTCTTATTGAATGATTCTAATTTAATAACCAAAACTTTCAATCAATAAAACACAACATATAATTTCAACAAGAATGAGATAAACGAGGAAGATACATAGTATTTTATGTGTTAAAACCAAAAGAACCTATTTAAATATTCAAAAATAATGACTATAAATGTCTGACTCTACTGTATGATCATAATAAATCTTTTTAGAACAATAAATATAATGTTCTCCAGGACTAGTTCAACTTCACATGGCATTCAGCCTAATTATACCTTCATTCTCAGAGGAGCCCAGTGCTGGCATCTTAGCAGTGAGAGATGATTTGTCCCTAAAATCTCTGTGCAGTTTGCTAGGGCTGGCATAACAAAGCCCTACAAACAGTGTGGTTTGACCAATAGAAATGCATTGTCTCATAATTCTAGCATCTAGAAGTACAAGCTCAAGGGGTTATCAGGATTAGTTCCTTTGAAGAGTGATAAGGAAGAACCTGTTGCACACATTTTCCCCACATCCTAGTGGTTTGATGGGACTCTTCAGTGTTCTTTGGCTTGTATATACATTCCCCCTGCCTTCACCTTGACCTGGCATCCTACCTGTGTCTGTCTGGGTCCAAATCATCCCTTTCTTTTTTATTTTTATTTTTTATTTCAAATTGTCCCTTTCTGTAAGGAGAAAGTCATATTGGATTAAAACCCACCTTAATGACCTCATTTAGCTTCTAGTTCTTTACAAAGTCTTTTTTTAAAACCAAGGTCCCATTCCAGGTACTGAGGGTAAGGACTTTAACACCTTTTGTGGGGACACAATTCAAGATATAACACTCTCCTTATATTTTAGATCCAGCAATTTTCAGTTTCTAGCTTCCTTGTGCCAAATACTTCCATGATATTACTTAAGCCTCAGTCCCCCAGAGTATGGTCATTTGTGAGTTTCCTACATGGAAACTCATCCATGAACCAAACTAAAAATCTACTTATTAAATGTTTTCCAGAGGATCAGACCTGATTGTTCACCTAACAAAATTCTAGAGAAGTCGTTAGAGCAACCAACATTAGAGATGAGAAAACTATTTTCCAAGTATTAGCTCAAGAAAAGTAATCAAAACCCTTTTGATTTCAAGGGGCAGAAGCTACGTTTACACAGACTCATACAAGCAAAAAGGAGAAAAGTAGTGGTATGTATTGGCTTACGTCACTAAAGGAGGCAGGACTTGAGAATAGCTCCAACGAAGAGTCAAGCAGCTCCTCTCAGACCTCTCCACACCTCTTTCCTGGCTATCTTCTGGGATGGCTCTATTCCAGAGTTCTCCGCCTCAGTGCTACAGACACTTTGGCCTGGATATTTATGTGGGAAGTTACCTGACACAGGCTGCTTGATCTCAACCAATAAAATACAGTGACTTCCTCTCTCAAGTTAAGCCAAAAATGCCTCCAAACATCGTCATGGCAGGTGGCTGGAGGATGGGATCTTGTTTTCCCACATGACAGTCTCAGAAAACTAATGCATAGCACACCTATTGACTTAGCAATTCCTACACACAGAAAAGGGTTTATTTTCCAGTGGAGAATTCTAGACCTAATATTCATAATCCTGTTTGTGTTTAAAATGCTAAAATTAAAATAATTTTTATTTATAGTATTTGTAGAGATGAGATATGACAGGGACCCAGGATGCTGTGACATTCCACAGAAGATTTTATACCAATTTTCCATGCTGGGTGGAAATTTTAGGCTAGCTTCCATAGAAAATTCTATCAGTTTATATTATAGGTTTTCTCTTCTATTAGTTATACTTAAAATTCTTCTCAGAATTTTGACTCTTACCTAAATCTCTGGTGTCTGTAGTATTTAGGACCTGAGGTGGTTGTTATCTACTTCGCGCACATTTTGACCTAAAATGCCATCAGTTTATCTGGTTTAGGTTTAACAGCTTGAACAGAGGAACAATTTTTAAATAAAAGAGAAGGTATATTTTCTTCACATAAAAATCTAATCTGACAGTTGAGTTCATAGAGACACCCTTTTCCATATGATGACCACACGACCCGACTTCTTTCTATCTTATTCCTCCCTTCATCTCCAAACTCACAAATTCACCTCCAAATTCACAAGGTCAAAGCTTTCTCACTATCACTATGTCTGCATTCTACCCTGTGGGAAGGAGATGAAAGAAGCGAAGTTTAACAGCTTCCAGAACATGGCCAGGAAATTATTCGCATCAGCAGCACTGCTTACCACTGACCTAGAACTTCGTCACAGGTAACATGTAATTGTAAGCAATCCTGAGAAGGCTAGGCTCTGTCTGACTGGAACTGTGCCAGGAAAAACTCAGAGGGTTCTACTAGTAAAAAGATGAGAAAATAGACACTACAGGACAGTTAACAGCTTCTACCATGACTTCATTGTAACATAATTGCAGTTTGGGAATGGGGGTCAATTTAGGCAAATAAAATATATTAAAAACATACTTATTTGCCAAGTGTTTTATATTTAGCCGTAAAACTTGTTATTAATTCCATTTTATACATAAGGAAATTAAGAGTCAAAGACATATCTTTCCCAAAGATACAAATTCATAAATCTCAATGTTTGGTTTCAAACACTAGATAGTCAGAACTGATCCTCTTCATGCCCTGCGACATGAGTCAGAGCTGGGCTCACAAGTCAAATGTAAAATGAGGGAAATTATTGAAACTAAAAGATCATGAAAATTCAACTCCCACAGTTTTTCAAATCCATATTACCTTAGCCAACAGAATCACATAAAAGTGTGATTTTTAAAAAACTCTGGGTCCAACCTAAAGATTTAATTTTTCGCTTTATGATAGAGAATACTCAGACCAGTCACTATGGTATAAATCTTTGTTTATCGCTGCACCAGTTAATTTTAATTGTCCATTTCCCTGGATTAAGAGATTCCTACAGAGGTGACTGGATCGTGGGTGCACTATAATCATCAGGGCAGTACTCCACTGATATTTATAGTTCGAAGTGCCATTAGGAAGTGGGGCCCTGGTGGAGACTGTGGTCACTGGGGCCAGGTCTTTGAGGGTCTGTCTCTTGCTCGCCTCTTCTCCTGTTCACTGGTTCCTGGCTACCAGAAAGGGAGCAGCTTTGCTTCACCACCTCCTTCCACCATGTGCTTCTGCCTCACAACCATGGCAATGAAACCAGCCACCCTTAGACTGAAACCTCTGAAACCATAAACCAAATAAACCATTCCCTTCTTTAATTTGTATATGTTAAGCATTTTGTCCCAGAACAAACAGAAAGCTGACCAGTACAATCCTCTTTTTGGGGAGGGGGGAGTGTTGGAAATTGAACTCAGGGCCTTGCGGTTGCTAGGTGAGTGCTATACCACTTGAGCTAAATCCCCAACCCCTACAATCAACATTCATGGTCTCTTACTGAGATGCATCTAATCATAAACGTCCAGCTCTCACGGAGCTCAGAGTGACCCATTGCAGTAGTATTTAGAGACCAGGCCAGGTAATAAGTGCCCCAGGAGGCAAACGGGTACCATCTCCTTCGCAACAAAACCTGAAATCTTTGAGAAGCAGTATGTGTCTGCTGGCACATCAATAAGAAGATGGGCTGAATTTTTGACTAATCAACTCTCTAGAAAACAGTTTTTATTCTTTTCCAGAACTCTCACTTCCATTTTGAGGTTCAGGGACCAAAGGCTCAGGAAATAAACTGATGCGAAACTGATTTTTTCCCAAGGGCAGAATTCAGGGGCATTTAATTTCTGTAAGTCCAAAATTATAATGTCTGTTTTATGTTTTCCCACAACAAGTTAAATGCAGAATACCCTTAAGATTTGGAAACTGTGGAGTAAAACTCACCGAGCTGAATCCCCCGTTCTACCTAAATTACAAAGTGTTGTCACTTGGCAAATTGCTCGGTCTCCTCAAGCCAGGTTTTTCCTATGTAGAACAGAGTTACCAGTCCCTACTTCACCAGGTGGTGTGAGGCCGATTAGAGAGCCTGCTCAGCACATGAAGCATTCGAGACAGGGCCAGGGATTTAGTGAACACTCAACCAAGGTTGCCTGTACTTTTTATGACTTTTTCCTTTGGTTTAGTTTTCCCTCGTTTTCTTCAGCAGGTCTCTCACTACACATAGGTGAAGACGGAGATTGTGCTTCTAGGTTTTCCATCATTCTACCTAGTCCCATCAAGCGCTTTCTAACTAGCTTCACATTACTGATCACGAGATACTCTCAGCATTTAGCCTGATTTCTTTCAGGTGAGCTAGCATCCCTAGAATTCCTCCATCCAGTCAACAAATCCATAAATGTTTACTGAACACTAACCAGGCAGAGATCTTGGTGCTGGAAATACATCAATAAATAAGACAGACAACACAAAGTAAACAAATTCATAATTAAATAAGATAAAATTTTGGATAATAATGAGGGTAATAAATCAAATAGACTGCTGTTAGACAACAAGATGAGGGAAATACGCTTTTAAAATGATGCAGAGAAAAAAATACTGTGACATCTGAGCTGACACTCATAATGAGAATCTAGGTACTGTAAAATCAAAGGACAATCCTCCAAGCAAAGGAATAGCAAGCATCAAGTCCCCAAGACAAAAACAAGCCTGATACATGGGGTGAGGGGGGAGGTGTGTCATATTTCAAGCTCTCCTAGTTTCTGGCTAAGCATGAGAAGAAATTTAAAAGTCAACAACTCTTCTTAGCTTTGTCAGAGATATGAGGTCACAAGGAAAAGCACAGCCCCCAAAATTAAGCAGAAAAATTCATAGATACAGAGAATCACAACACACCAGAGCAGAAACCTTCAAGGGAAACAGTGCTGTGGCCAGAAAATCTGTTATGGTTGGTGAATTGGTGATGGCTCACCGTGAACAATGCTGACAAATAAATATCCAGAGGGACCCAGCTGTGATGGCAGAAGGGGGGAATCACTTTCACAACTTCACTCTATCAGATTCTCACAGTAAATATGAGGAGAAAACTCACTGTGCTTCTAGGAGGAAGAGAAAGGAACCATTTTGAAATGAACCAAAGGATTCTGGTCTCCCTGAAGTGTGTCCTCAGGTGAAGCTATTTAACCAGAGTCCCACCTATGGGGTTTTTATCAGCCCCTAACCCAACTATAATCCCCACCCCAACCCCAGCCAACCTGTTGCACCTGACAGTGGGACTGAGACTGAAAAACATACGGAAAATTTGGGCTGGATGCGGAGTCAGGGATAGAGTACTTGCCTAGCATGTGCGATGCTCTGGATTCAATTCGACATGCCTTAAAACATAAACAAACAAACAAACAAAACCCTGTGAAATGTGTAGTCCAAAGGGGCACACCCTCACTAAAAGACTAAGGCTTAATCACAAGGCTATAGAAAAGTCCCCTCCCCCATATTTACCACGACATTAATAAAATCCTATCCATGCCAGTTCCTTTTACCCAATACATCATGCCTGACTATCATGGAAAAAAAAATCAGAAGCATACTAAAAACCAAAAAACACAGGTTGAGAAGAGAATCAGTAACAGAGAAAGCCTTCAAGGCACAAAGTAGACAACATCCAAGAAGAGATGAGCAATGTAAACAGAGAGATGGAGATCGTAAAAAAACAAAATGAAAGACTAGCAATGACATCAAAAATGTCTTTGTTGGGCTTTTTAGAAGACTCAACATGCTGAGCTTGAGGACATCCTCGGTGGAAATCTTGATAACTAAAAGGCAGAGAAAAAAGACTGGGGGAAAATAAAAGAATATCCAAGAACTGTGGGAGAATTACAAAAGGTAAAAAATATATGTAACAAAAATGCAAGAAAGAGAAGAAAGCAAAAATACAGAAGAAATATTTGGAGTAGTAATGAAATATTCCTCCTAAATTAATATCAGATACAGTGTTGTAGATTCATAAAGCTCAGAAAACACTAAGTAAATACTAGAAAAAATAGGTATATTGTACTCAAACTGCAGAATACCAATGATTTAAAAAATGCTGAAAGAAGCTAGAGGGAAAATCACCGTATGGTAGAGCAAAGAGAAGAATTACATCTGACTTCTCAGAAACTAGGCAAAGAAAGAAGTCAAGTGAAATATTCAAAGTCTTCAGAGGAAAAAAAAAACACCTAGAGTTCTATGCTCTGAAAAACCATCCTTCAAAAGTGAAGGAGAAATAGTGACTTTCTCAAACAAACAAAAAGTTTTTTTGCCAGTCAATCTGTCTGGCAAGAAATGTTCAAGCAATTTTATGTTGAGGAGAAAATTATATAGGTCAGAAATCTGGATACACATAAAGAAAAAGCATCAGTGAAATGAAGGTAAAATAAAAACTGCCACTTGTCTTATTCTTAATAGATCTGACTGGGAACTGTTCAAAATAATAATAGCAACAATGCTATATATAAATACATATTTGTGTGTATATCACACACTTTGTAAGCTTATTTCTAAGTGATGTGAATGACGGCAGGGACACGAAGCAGGAGCGGGAATACCAGTCTCCTGCTGAAGCAGTATAGCATCATTTCGAAGTGGATTTAAACTTGGAAATCTATATTCCACATTCTAGGAAAGCCCTCCAAAAAGTTAAAGGAGAAAAAGAAGTGTATGGTATACTAAACAAGATATAAAGTGTAATTATATAAAATGCATTAACTAAAGCTATAAAAGACTGAAAAACAGTACAAGAGAAAAATCGAAACAAAGAACAAGGGCAGCAAGTAGAAAATAGTAACAAATACAGTAAGTAGATATTAGCAGCCTATTCTGTATTAATAGTCATTTTCAATGGCATTTGGCTAAATTTATTAGTGAAAAGGCAGATATTGTCAGAGTACATTAAACTATAAGACTCAATTGTACGTTAGGTGCAGAAAACCATTTAAAGTATAAAACAGTAAAGTTAAAAGTGAATGGATATAGAAAGAGATCATGCTAATGCTAATCAAAGAAAGTAAAAGTAGCTGTATTGATTTCAGACAAGGTCAATTTCAGAGCAAAGAAAGTCATTAGGGACAAATAAGAGTAAAGGAGTCAGTTTGTTGAGAAGGCATTACAATCTTTAATACGTATACACTTACACTAACAGCACCGAAATAACTTTAACAGATACCTCCACGAAGAAAATACAGACATGACAGATGAGCTTACAAAAGAGATGCGATGTGTGATCATGGCAATGCAAATTAAAATAATAAGATACTGCAATACACCTATTAAAATGGCCAACGTCTGAAACACTGACAATATCAGGTTCTGGTGAGCATGTAGAACAATAGGGACACTCATTCATTTTGGTTGGAAATACAAAGTGGCACAGCCACTTTGGAAAACAGTTTAGCAGTTTCATACAAAAGTAAACATTCTCTTATCATATAATCCAGCAATTATTCTCCTATCCCAAAGAGTTGGAAACTTACATTCACACACTGTACATGGATGTATACAGCACCTTTATTCCTAACTGCCAATATTTGGAAGCAACCAAAATGTCCTTCAGTAGGTGAACAGATAATTAAACTGGGTACATTCAAATGAAGGACTTTTTTACTAAAGCACTAAAAAGAAATGGACTGTCAAGTCATGAAAAGACAAGAAGGAAAATTAAATATGTATCACAAAGTGAAAGAAGCCAATCTAAAGAGGTTAGTGTTATGATTCCAACTATATGACTTTCTGGGAAAGGCAATAAATGTATCAGTGACTGCACATTACACAGCCTTAAAGGGGAGGGGAGAAGGATGAATACAATGCATGGAGGATTTTTTTGGACAGTAAAACTAAGCTCTATGAGACTATAATGGATGTATGTCATTACACATTTGTCCAAACTCACAGATGGTACAAAACCAAGAGTAAACCCTAATAAACTGTGGTCTTCAGGTGATAATGATGTGTCAGTTTAAGCTCATCAATTATAATAAACATATTACTCTGCTGGGGGATTTTGGTAATATGGGGATTTACACGTGTAAAGAGGTAGGGAATATATGGGAAATCTTTATATTTTCAATAAATTTTTCAGTGAACACAGAACTACTCTAAAAAGTATATATTTAAACATAGCACTGAGAACTAGAATTACTATGGTTGACAATGAGATCAAAAAGTGAAATAGGATTTAGATCATGTAAAGAGGGTAGTATAGAATGTAGTGAGAAACTTCAGTTTTTGTAGTAGATGTATTTTTGAGTGTTCAGAAAGATTTGGTTTCACTTTTTTTGTCCTTGTTGCATACCGGGAATTCAACCTAGAACCCTGTGCATGCTAGACAAGCACTCTGCCTCTTACGTTTTGGCCCTTTTATTTTGAAACAGGGTCTCACTAAGTTGCCAGGCTGGTCTCAAACTTGCAATTCCTGCCTCAACCTCTTGAGTAGCAGAAAGGAGAAAAGATGAGGAGTCAGTTCTTTCCCACTGTAAATCCTTTAGTACTGTTTTTTAATCATGTATGGGCTTTACCTTGATGCAAGCAAAAATTTTAAACTATTGTTTCAGAATCTTGGTTGGTGATATGTGATAGGGAGAGGAATAAAATATATAACCCTGACATAATCTGACCCAGAAATTCCTCTTCTAGTAATAGTCCCTAAAGAAATATTCAGAAATAAGAATAAAGATTTATGTGCAAGGATGTTTGCTACAATATTAATTATAATGGTAAAAAGTTGGGAAGAGTCTACATAATAAATAATTTGGGAATGACTTAAGTAAATTATACTTTACCCATAAATAGAATAGTAAACAGCCACTAAATCATTTTAGATTATTTGGGAGTTTATAAAATGTTCATTTCAAATTACTATGCCAAGTAAAAATTTAGAATAACAGAATGGTATGGGTGTGTAGCATGCATCCATGTAATTAAATATCATCAGATACATGTTCAAAAACAAAAACAAATATTTTCAGACAAAACTGAGTATTTATTCCCAACAGAACCTCTCTAAAGAAACTTAAAATCTGTACTTAGAAAAGGAAGAAAATAATCCCAGAAAGGAAGACTAATATGAAAAAGCAATGGTAAACAAAGAAAAGACACGGATAAATGTAAATGGAACCTTGATAGTGGGCCTTCATACGCATATATGTATGTGGCATACTTTCTTGATCCTACATCTGGAAGGCAAAGATGAAGTAAAATGTTCTAAATACTTTCAAGAAGGTAAAAATATTTAGACACTAACATATGCATACTAAAATTTATAAGCTAGCTGCTGAAACGAATTAGGGTTTATAGCATCCAAAGTACAGTAGTACAGCTGGAGAAAAAGAGATGAGGGGGAAAAAAACAAGGAAAAAGGAAAGAAATTTGATGGGAAAGAGGGGCACAACAGAACAGAAAATACACAATACAGTACTAACATGAATACAAAGATATCAATAATCACGAAAGTACTAAACTTAACATTTAAATGATAGAATTGTCAGAATGTGTATCTTTAAAAATCTACTAAATACAATACTTACTTATGAGAAACAAAATATGTTGACTGCACTCTAACAGGCATGCCATGAAAGTGACTTGAATCCCCAAGTCTGAGCACAACTGAGATTGTGTATCCAATAGTCCTAAAAACTATTTCCCTTTCCCTAGTGTACAATTATCTGAGTGTGCATCCCCAAGTTCTTTTGAGAAACACTTGGACATGACAACTATGCACACTTGTTACAAAACACAGCCGCTCATTTACTCTGTGGCTCTTAGCATGAGAACTGTTTCATGTCTCGAATTGGTCAAGGAAACATGATTTACGGCTGGGATGGGTGACCTCACCATCTACTCATCTTTCTCGATCTCTTCGCATTACATAGATTAAGCAGCACCCTAGTCAGTTCCCCATCTATCTTGCCTATAGGAAAATTATGTTGTCTGAGTTATTTCCATAGGTCCCCATGAAGCAGGTCCCACAGCTGCCATTCTAGACTTACTGCCTCTTTTGGTAATTAGACACACCTTGGTTAGGAAAATAAAGGGCTGACTCGTGAGCCCTGCTATTCCAGGGTCTTGAAAGACTCTTTGCTCCTTATTCCTAAGGATCCTGTTACCACCACGACAGCCTCTCCTGCCATGTGAACCACCGCTGAACCCTCATTAGCACGTTCGTTATTACTTTGGAAAAGGGAGTGAACACCAAGGACTAACGTCCATCGCCAGTTAATGATCCCACCAAGCATGCCTGTGGCTACAAGCTTTTTGATTGCTTCCTCCACACTTATCCATGGCAATAATCTACCACTTTCAAGGTTAACTCCTCATTCTGGCCAGTTTATATGAAGAAGGTACTATAGTTCCTTTGCTGTATAATCTCTCTCCCTTAGCAGTCCCGGCACTTCCCCAGTTATTTTACACCAACTTAGGATATTATTTTTGGTCTGGGAAGGAGCAGGGGAAGTGAAGTCAGATCCTAAGAGAAGAGGAACTACCTGATAGATGTTGGCCCTCCGCGAGGCATTTACACTTCCTTCTAGCGAAGGGCTGCAGTGTGCAGGTACCTTCCAAAGAGCATGTGGGTGACTTCCGCTGGCCAGAAGGGTTAAGGAGAATTTGCAGATGAAGGGCTTTCAGAAAGAGCAGCTACACAGATGTTCGTCGTTAAGCGTTGGGTCCCACATCCCCCCGTCCCCGGATGCTGATTTTGAGATCAGAACGTTTTCAGAAGTTCTGCCACTTTAGAAATTTACAATATTTAGAATAAAATACAGATCATCTTTCTGATTTTGGTGTAGGCATGGATTCTTAAATTAAATGCCAAAAAGCATTAACCATAAAATAACTAAAAGTTAAGAACTTATGTTCTACAAAACACATAAGATTGTCAAAAATGAAACCAGCATAAGATATTTACAATACATATAACTCTCAAAGATTAAAATTTAGAGTATAGGTACCAATCGATAAAAGATAAGCCAATAGAAAAATTACTGAAACCATAAAAAAGCACTTCACATCAGAGAAAACATGAGCAATCAGTAAATATTTGAACATATAGCCAATATCATTAATAATCACAGAAATGCAAAATAAAATCATGTGATAGCATTTCATACTCATCGACTGGCAAAAATTAGAGTTAAAAATACTAGGTGTTGGAAAGGATATGAAGCAATGAAAATTCCTATATTGTGCTGAAGGGAAAGTAAATAAGTATAACTCTTTGAAAAACAACTATCTGTTAAGTGTTAATATGCATTTACATTATGACCAAGGAAATTCATTGTAAAGTACATACCTTAAAGATTGTAGGTTAATTGGTAAATTTTTAAAAAATCTGTCTAGTTCATAGGTTTCCTGTGTGAATGCTACAAGTCAAGAGCATCAGCAGCACCTAACATGTAGTTCCAGGCGCCTGAATGAAGAGCTACTGAACAGAAACTTTGGAGTAAGTTCTAGCAGTCCGTGTTATAGCAAGCCCTCCAGACGATTCTGGTAAGTGCTAAAGTATGAAAAACACAGATCTCGTGGGTTTAAAAATACCCTTTTAAAAAAATATAATCCTAGAATACAGTAAAACAGAATAAAAATCACTGTGTTGCAAGTAAGGACAATTACTAACCGAAGTTTTATTTTAGTTGTAAGTGTGTGTGCATCCAGAGTGTGTCCACGAGACTTTTAAAAGGGAGCAGGAAATATATACTAGAATATTTCTACCAGCATTATTCATAATAACAAACTACTGGAAATATTTAAATGACTATGGACAAGAGAATACACAAATAAATGTAATACATGATTTGGATGAGACTCTGGCACCAAGCACCAATAGGCCAAACCAATATGGAGTTTAACTACAACAACAGCTAGAGTTTTATAGGTGGTTCTGTAACAAATTAAGATGTTAGCAATTAAGTTGTCTCTAAACAGTACTTCTTTTTTCTATAAGTTCTATCAGACTGTGTTATTGACTGGAGTCTTCTGAACCTGCTTTGGTTTTGCATGCTGCTACAACGAGAGTCATTTTGTTTGGGTTTCTTTTACTTTGTTTTGCTTTGTTTCTGTTTCATTTACACAATACTTGCTCAAATTGCTGCTACCAAATTTTTAATCTAAGAGTTTTTCCTTTTAATAGTAATGAGTAACAATAAGCTATAGTGATATTCGTCAAATTAGTGAATTTATTTCTGATAGTTGAGAAAGAAGTAAGATTAGATAGAAGTAAAACAGAAGCTTCTAAAACGTTAACATTCTAACTTTTTTTTTAATTTTTAATTTATACAAAACATAAGTTGTCCATATTGATAGTACACCAGCTAATACATGTATACATCACATAATGGTTAAATCAGGTTAAACACATGTATCTCCCCAAACATGTAAGAATTCTTTGTTTTGAGAAGTTTCAAAATCCTTTCCTCTAGCTTTTTGCAATGTACAGTACATATTTACTACCTATAATCACTATACTGAGCAATAGCATCCCAGTGCTCCTTGCTCCTAACAATATTCTAATTCATAAGCGAGGTGATAGATATACAGGCATTTTCAAATTATTTACATTTTAATTACATACTACAAATACTGAATTAAGTATATTTCACAATAAAATATTTAAAATATAAGAAACAACCCAAATGCCCAGCAACGATGAATGAATAAAGAAGTTTTTTTATACAATAGAGTATTACTCTGTTATAAAAAAATAAACTTGAAACACTTATAGGCAAATGGATGCACCTTGAGAACATACTCTAAGTGAAATAAATCAGACACACATGAGTACACATCAAATTGTTTCTCTGCTATGAGAAATCATAAGTGTAAATAAGGACAAAAATGTATAATAGATATAGTGAAAAAGAAAGAAACTATTCAAACGGGAAGGAGAACTAGGAAAGGGGGGAAGGAAAGAATGGAAAAAGAAAAGAAAAGAAAAAGATAAAAAATGGAAAAGTGTAAATAAACCTATTGTAAATAAGGAGGGGAGGGGAGTGGAAGGGAGGGGTGAGGAAGGGGGAAAAACCAAGATATAGCATGTACAGGTACAAATTAACTATGATGAATGTGATCATTATGTACCAATAAATTTTCTTGGTTCAATAAAGAAAAATACATATATGTGTAGATATGAACATATAGAAAAATGAAGCACATGATTAAGCAGTGAGTAGTGTCTATCAATAAAAATGAACCTGTGGTAATTTTAAATTTCCTTATTTTATTTTATTTTTTAAATTCTATTTTAATGGTACATTTAAAATATACATACATAGTGGTAACATTTATCTTAGGAAATTTGTACCAATACGTGATATACCTGAATTTCAATTTCCATTCATTTCTATGTTTCAAGTTTTCTTATCTGAATTGGATATTGTTTTTAAACCAGAAACTCACAGTACTGATTATTTATTCACCTTGTTGTTCACCGTCTCAAAGAATATAACTGTCCCTCAATT
The DNA here is from genome assembly GCA_004026905.1 of Hystrix cristata. NCBI lineage: Eukaryota > Metazoa > Chordata > Mammalia > Rodentia > Hystricidae > Hystrix > Hystrix cristata. Next base: position 16,125 of record PVJO010028524.1, read on the forward strand.
CCCTGCTCATGGTCCAGCTGAGCTCTGACCCTGCCCAGCCTTGATGTCCCCAGCCATTCTCTGACTGTCCCATGACTGAATATCTAAGCTGAAAGGTGCTCATCCAGAGGCCAAACAAGTTTAGTCTATATAGCTTCGAAAGCACACAGGGGTTGTCGTAATCCTGGAAGGAATGTTCAGGCATAGAAGAAACAGGTGCGACAAGTGACGGGTGTAAGAAGAGCTGGAAAGGGGTCTCCACTGAGGCAGGCCAAACCAAGCGCAAGAAGGTGCTGGCTTCCAAAACTTCAAATAATCAGCAAAGAGTCGAGGAACATAGCTACCACACAGATGGAAGGAGCATCAAGCTCAGTCCTGGAGAAAGGCTGGAGACAGGTGAGTTGCTTACTTCCTATCCCGTTTCAGCGATGCTTTTCTGTCCTTAGTTATCCAGCAAGTGGTCTCTTGTTTTATCTCAATAAGCTTTAAAAAAATGTAAACCAGGTATCTTAAGTTCTCCTTCTTTATAATAAAGATACTTTATCTAGAGTAGTAATACTACCTGTTTTGAAGACGTAGGCTATGCACCATTTATTTACCCATGCTTAGCATCATCAGCAAAGAAAAAATAAAAGGTACAACTAGTAATTTCATGGGTTGAAAACTGACCCCCAAAATATGTGTCCAATAATAATACCTCAAACCTCTGAAGTTGGTCTTATTTGGAAAAGGGTTTTTGCAGTTGTCACTGGAGTGAGGATCCCAAGATGACATCACCTTGTATTTACGGTGGGCCATAAACAGGATGCCTCGTGGCCATATGGGACCCAGAGACACAGAGCAGAAAGACGTGAGAAGAGGGTGGCAGAGGCTGGAGGTTCGGTTTTGGACTTCTGGCCTTCTAAACTGTGATGTGTTGAATAAATTAAACCTGCCTGTTTGTGAAAAATTGTTACAGCAACTACAAGACAAAGTAATACAGACAGTATTTTTAAAAGCCACTAGTAATTTGATCCATTTTCATTCATGTGTATTTGTTTACATATGTGTACAATGTATGTCATAACACTGATTTGTATGTGTGAGTGTATGAATTTACTGAAGTGTGCAGGCCATAGGATACCTCTTTAGACCACACTCGGAGGACTCCTGATGCACAAAGAGGTAACGGTTCGAACTAGATCTAGTTTCAGAGACTTTTTTTTTTTTTTTTTGGTGCCGGGGATCGAACTCAGGCCCTTGTGCTTGTACAAGGCAAGCACTCTAATCACTGAGCTAAATCCCCAGCCTCGAGATCTAGTTTCAATTCAGAAACCCCAGAAGACTTAAGGAATCCAAGAAAATTGCTCTTTATGAAGAAAATGCCATTTATAAAAGCAAAAAATGCTAAGTCTAGGAGGAGTGTAGGGAGTGAAACCCATGTAAATAGGATTCATTGCTTCTGTTTGGTTCCATTTCTCCTTCTGGTTGACCCCCAACCACAGGCACGTGCCACGGGCAGCACACTCAGCAGAGGACCAACCCAGGACGCCCAGAACTGAGGACAGACAACACCTCCATCCTGCGTTCTCTCTGAGCATCCTTCCCCACTTAAACTCCAGAGTCCTAAGAGTGCAATCCTAGAGCACACACTCCACTTCTCCCACAGAAATCTAGCTTCACATTTTAACACTTTCAGGGGCCAAGAACTACAGCTCACAGTAGGTGAGAATTTTATTGCCAGTTGGGTGACAGAAAACATTGCATCTAGACGTGTCAGACTGAGCGGTGTTCACAAACATTTCAGTTCAAGAAAAATAACCTCTTTGAGTGAAGTAATCACCAGATGACCATCAGTGAATTTGGGGCTTCAGCCTTGTATTTACTGAAGGGCAAGAATGAGATGCAAAAGGTGGAGGAAAGGGA
>PVJO010028525.1:0-18001 GCA_004026905.1 Hystrix cristata
ACAATGGAGTACTACACTGCCATAAAAAAGGATAAACTAGAGTCATTTGTATGTAAATGGATGTTCCTGGAGAACATACTATTAAGTGAAATAAATCAGACACTTATTAGTACACATCGAATTGTTTCTCTGATATGAGAAACCATAAGTGTAAATAAGGACAAAGGGGTAGAATAGATATTTTGTTTAAAAAAAAAAAAAGAGATAGTATGCTTTCATTTTCTGATGACCTCCACAATCTCATTTTTCCAAGTTCTAGCTTTCAGTGTAGACATCTTTTACTTCCTTGGTTAGATTAATTCCTAAGTATTTTATTTTTCATGATGCTATTGAGAATGCTATTATTTACCTAATACCTATTTTTTCTTCAATGAGTTCATTATTGGTGTATAGGGATGATTTTCATATGTTAATTTTGTATCCTACTCCATTGATGAGTTTGCTTTTTAATTCTAGAAAAATTTTGGTGGAATTTTTTGGGTCTTCTATGCAGTGGATGATGTCATCTGCAAATTACGATAATTTGAATGAAAAAATGTATATAAATACACCTTTTACCTTGTCTCTGTGTATCTTTTACCTGTGTCTCTTGCCTGACTGCTCTAATGCTTTGAGAACTATATTGAACATGAGTGGTGATAGTGGACATCCTTGTTCCTGATTTTAGAGAGAAAGCTTTTAGCTTCTCCCCATTTATTCTGATGTTTGCTGTTGGTTTGTCATAAATGGCTTTTATCCATTCGAGGTAAGGTTCTTTGATGGCTATTTTCTTTAGAGATTTTATCAGGAATGGATGTTGGATTTTGTCAAGAGCTTTTGCTGCATCTATTGAGATCATCATGTGGTTTTTGGTCTTACTTCTGTTTATGTGGTTTATCGCATTTATTGATTTGCATATGTTGAACCATCCTTCCATCCTTAGAATGAAATCTACTTGGGCATGATGTATGATCTTTTAAATGATTTGTTGTGGTCTATTTGACAATATCTTACTGAGAATTTTTTCATCTATATACTCAAGTAAAGGATTTATACTTGTCTATTTTATTTGGATTTGTAGTTATCTATTTTATTTGGGTTTTCATCTGGTTTGGGGATTAGCGTGATGCTGGCTTCCAGGAAAAGTTTGGAAGCCCTACTTTGCTTTTAATTTCATTAAAGAGTTTGAGGAACATGGCTGTTAAAACTTCTCTGAAGGTCATTTAGAACTTAGCAATAAATCCATCAGATGTGGGCTTTTCTTAGTTGCTAGGCTTTTTACTACTGCTTCAATTCATTTGCTTTTACTGGATTGTTCAGAATTTTTGTCTTTTTGGTTCGGTTTTGGTAATTCATATGCATCTAGGAATCTGTCCATCTCTTCAAGATTCTGCAATTTGTTGGGCTACAATATTTGATAGTAATTATTAATCTTCTGGATTTTGGTAGTGACCACTGTGATTTCACCTTTTTCATTTCTAATTGCATTGTTGGTTTTTCTCTCATTTTGGTAAGTTTGGCTGCACCCAATGGATCTCTGAAGAAATCAAGGAAGAAGCTAAACAATTTCTGGAATCAAACAACAATGTCATTAGAACACATCAGAAGCTATGGAACATAATGAAAACTGTGACCCTTCCTTTTTAATAGGGATGCAGGTATTGAATTTTCTTATATTACTGCTCTCACTGGCACCTTCGTTACAATATTGAAAAAAGAGCAGAATACTTACTTTTTCCTTTTTTTTCCCATTTTAGAAGGAAAGTACCTTTGTATCAAGTATATTGATGCCACCAGGATTTTTGAAAATTCTCTTTACCATGTCAAGAAATCTCCTCTAAGACCAGTTTGATGACAGTTTTTATAATGAATATAAGCTGAATATTTTCAAATGCTCATTTATTGAATATTTTCAAGTAGTCATTTGTTAAAAACTTTCAATTTCTCATTTCAACAATGTACGCTGAATACTTTCAAATACTCATCTGTATACTTTCAAACACATAATTCGAGGACAGTTTTCATAATTAATGTATGTTGAATAAAAGTTTCAAATACTTATTGTATCCATCAAGATAATCATATACTTTTTTCTAGTTCACTAATTTCTTTTTCATAATTCTTTTTTATTAATTTAGATTATTAGTACATGAGAACTGTACATAATGTTTTCATTCCTTATGGGAATCTGGTGGATGTACATAATACATCTTAATTCCTTTCTTTATCCCTCCTTCCATTGCTTAATCCCCCTTTTAAAAAAAATGCTTCTACTTCGTTAATGTGATAAATTATGTTGCTTGATTTTCAAATGTTAAATAAACTGCATTTTTTCAGTTTATCCCATTGATTCATAATGTATATCTGTTTTATATATTGTTTTTGTTTCTTCTTTGTGAAAATCTTGTTAGTAATTTGTGTGACTATGCACGTGACCAAAGTTGTTCTGTAATTTTATTCACCTGTAACATCAGTGAGTAGTTTCGATGTCAGAATACTGTTGGCTTCATACAGTAAGTTAAGTGAGAAGTCTCTCTGTTCTATATTTTGGAAGAGTTTGCATAGGATTGATTTTATTTCTTTCTTAAATATTTATAGAACTGGTGCAGCTGTATAAGCTGGAGTTTTCCACTTTGGAAAGTGTTCAATTACAAATTAAATGTTTTTAATAAGTAGAGGAGCATTTAGACTTCCTGTCCACACATTTGCAATCTTTGATAGTTTAATGATTTGTTCAATTTATTTAGGTTGCCAAATTTATTGGCTAAGTTGTTTATAGTACTCATTAATGATCCTTTTAATATCTAAAAGATCTAAAAGAACATAGCCTCTCATTTTCCTTATGTCTTCTCTTTTCTTAATTTTATTTTCTGATTAGTCTTGCTAAAAAAAAATTCCTTCTTAACTGCATTGACCTCGAAGAACAAAATTTTTGGTTCTATTGGTTTTTCTTTATTACCTTTCTGACTGTCCTATTACTAATTTATGCTCTTATTTAATTTCATCTGCCTCCTTTTTACTTAATTTTTATCACTTTCACATTTCTAAAAATAGATGCACATACAATTGATATGAGACTTTTTCTATTTTCTAATGTGAGTATTTTCATTGGATCTCTGGTACGATTTTTAAAAATTGCCAAAAACAACTTAAAAACAATAAAGACTTATCCTGTGACAATGCCTGTGAATGAGGAGTTCAGGAGTGGCACAGTTAGCTGATCCGAGCTCAATGTCCTTTGTAATAGACCTGAGCCAATATTGAGGCCTTGCTTGCAGTTTCAACTCGAAGAGAGTAAACATTTATAGTAGCCATCCTGGTGGGTGTGAGATTGTATCTTCTTTTTGCTTTTAATTATTTTCTGCAGTGAGTAGTGATGATGAGCACTTAGTCCTGTGCTTACCAGCCATTTGTATATCTTCTTTAAAGAAATCTCTTTTGATCCTTTACTTATTTTTCAATCAGATTATCTATTGTTTTTCTGGAGTTCTAGAAGTTTTCTACATATCCTGGATATTAATACCTTATTAGATGTGTAATTTTAAAATGTCTTATCCTATTTAGAAAGTTACCTTTTTATTTTGTTGGTATTGTATTTTGATGCACAGTACTTTTTAATTTCATCGAGTTAATTGTCTTTTTATTGCTTGTAACTTTGATTTTCTATCCTAGAAATAATTCCCAATTCCAATGTTAGTAAGTTTTTAACAATTTTTAAGTTTTAAAATTTTAAATCCTATATTCAGGTTATTGGTCCATTATGAGTTAATGTTAATATGTTGATATTAGGTAAGTGTTCGGTTTCATTCTTTTGTACATGGATATTCAATTCTCAAAGCACCATTTACTGAAAGGGTATCATTTCCCATTGAATGATCTTGGCATTCTTATCACAAATCATTCAGCATTATACCTGAGGATTTACTTATGGCCTTTCTGTTCCATTCACATATACATCTGTCCTTATGCTACTACCATGCTGCTTTGATTACTAGAGCTCTGCTTAAAAATCACGAAATGCGAGTACTTTAGATGTATTCTTGTCAGTTTTTCCTCCCTACCTCAGATTTTGAGATACCATATAAATTTTAGGATTGCTTATTCTATCTTTGTGTAAAGCACCACTGGGATTTTAATAGGGCTCACACTGAATACTAAAATCACTTTGGGTAGTACTGATATCCTAACAATATCAACTCTTCTGATCCATTGGTTTGGGATGTGTTCTCATTTCTCTTCATTCATTTTTTTCAGCAATTTTGTAGTTTTCATTGTACAAGTCTTTCATTTCCTCTGTAAGTTATGTCCTACATTTTAAAACCTTTTTCAAGCTATTATAAATACCATTGCTTTTGTGATTTTCTCTTCAGATTGTTCACTGTTAATATAGAGAAATGCAACTTTTTATTACTTTTGGGTGTAAAATTCATATCCTTTTGCACTGTTGAATTCCTTTGTTGCTCTAAGAGATTTATTTTTTGGTGGAATCCTTAGGGTCTTCTACATAGAAAACAATTTCATTTGTGAGCAGAGATAAGTCTACCTTTTTTTCAATTAAATGCCTTCTTTGTGTAGTTGTCTACAGGCTACAAGTTCCAGTACTATGTTGAACATATGCTGGACTGAAGTTGTGGAGGTTGACGTCTTTGCCTGGTTCCTAATCTTACAGGATGTTTTAAGATTTTCTTTTTACCAGTGACTATGATATTTTCTATGATTTTTTTATACATGACTATTATTATACTGAAGTAGTTTTCTTCTACTTCTAGTTTGTTGAGTGTTTTTAAGTATGAAAGGACATTGAATTTTGTCAAATGCATCTTCTGCACAATTTGAGACGTTATGTGTTCCCTTCATTCTATTAATGTAGCTTAGCACATTGATTTACTTTTACATGTTGAATAAACTTTACATTGTAAGAGCGTTTTTGTATGAATCAGAGATATTAATCAGTATTTTGTTGATCAGAGATATTCATCAGGAGGGTTTTTTTTTTAATGTTTTTGATATCAAGGTACGTCTAGCCTCATAGAATGAGCAGAAAAATGTTTGAGAAAGATTATTCGTATGTGCGCTTTAAATGTATGGTGAAATGTATGGTGTAATATATGGTATAATTCCAATGAAATATCAGGTATACATCGTGTCTCTAGAGGGAGACTTTGATTACTGGGTCAATTTTCTTACTAGATACATTTTTAAATTATTGTTAATTTTTAAATTAACAAGTAAGATGATCTATAATATAGCATAATTATTATACTTACTATATTCAGATCATATACTGGTTCATCATTTAGTCTTGATAAGTTTTCTGTTTCTAGAAATGTTTCCATTTCATCTAAGTTATCTAATTTGTCGGAAAAATTGTTCATAATACTCTCTAATAGACTTCTCCTCTTTTTGTAGAATTTGTAGAAACGTCCCCACTTATATTTCTGATGTTAATCATTTGAGTCTTCCCACTTTTTCTGTCTTTCCAAATGAAAGTTCGTTAATTTTGTTTATCTTTTTAAAGAAATTACATTTTGTTTCATTGATTTTTCCCTGTTTTTCTGTTTTCTTTCTTATTTGCCTCACTTTTAATCTGTATATCCTTTCTTCTGCTAGTTTTGGTTTTGTTATTGTTTTTTTTAACCTCCTTAAGTTGTATAGTTACATGGTTGACTTGAGTTCTTGTTATTCATATAAATATTTACAGCTATAATCTCCCCCTTAAGACTTTTACAATATTCCATAGCTTGATATTTGATGTTGTTTCAATTCATACAAAGTATTTTCTAATTTTTTGGATTAATTTTTAATCCACCAATAATTTAAGACTAGTGTTCAATATCCAAAACTTTGTGAATTTTCTGAATTTTATGCAGTTACTGATTTCTAACTCCATCTTATGGAGTTGGAGGTTGTATTTTGAAGGGTATTTAATTTTTAAAATGTATAAATGTATTCTGACTTAATTTAATGTCCAATATATGATCTGTCTTGGAAAATGTCCCATGTAGACGTGATAAAAATATGTATGTTCTTGTCATTGTGTAGAATGTTCTATGTACATATGTTAAAATTAGTGTTTGTGTGTAGTGCTCTATCTCCTCCTATAGTTTGCGTCTGGTTTTCTATCCATTATTAAAGCACAAGTATTGAAGTCATTATTATTATAGATCTATTTCCCCTTTCAATTCTGTCAGCTTTTGCTTCATATATTTTGAGGGACTGTTATTATATGTGTAAATGTTTATAATTATTCTGTCTTGCTATATGGTACTTTCTCATTCATGTAAAATCTTCTTTATCTCTTTTGAAGTTTTTTAATAATATTTTATCTGATACTGATATAGCCACCTGTACTCTTTTCTGGTTACTATTTCATAGAGTAGATTTTGCATTTACTATTTCATGGAGCATATTTTTCATGGTTTAATTTTCAACCCGGTGGATCTAAATTGAATATTTTGTACCCAGCATAGAGATGGATCATTACTTAAAGCAATCCATTCTGCCAACCTCTGTCTTTTGTAATCGCTGATGAAAAGGAACTTGTACCAATCATCTTGCTATTTGTTTTCTGCCATTTTCTGTATGCCTTAAAGGTCTTTATGTCCCTTTAATGCATTACTGTTTTCTCTTTAGTTGATTTTTATAGTGAAATTTCTAAGTTGATTTCTCATTTCTTTTTGTATATATTTTATTGTGTTTTTTTTGTTTGTTTGTTTTTTGTGGTGCCGGGGATCGAACTCAGGCCCTTGTGCTTACAAGGCAAGCACTCTAATCACTGAGCTAAATCCCCAGCCCCTTGTATATATTTTAGACATGTATCTTCTGATTACTACAGAGATTACACTTGTTATGTAGAGTTATAATACTCTATTGAATTACAGAAACAACTTCAATAATGTAACTGCCCTTCACTACTGTCTTTTGAATTATTTTTTAACATTTTATTTTAGTGGTACATTTTAGATATGCATAATGATGACATTCATCATAGAGAATTTGTACCTGTACATGAGATATCTCGCTTCTTCTTTTCATCTCTGTCTTTTGATTGGAGAGTTTAATCTAATTATGTCCAACCTGCAGCCTGTGGGCTGCTTGCCCTCTTTTTTAAATGTTATAAAAAAATTTTTTAGAGTTTGGCTATGTACACCTTAATTATTTCATATATTTCATATACAGCACAAGACAATTCATCTCTACTCAGTGAGGCCCAGGTAAGCCAAAAGGTTGGACACTTGTGGTTTGATGCATTTATATTGAAAGTAATCCCCTGTAACTCATTTCTTCTGAAAGGAAAGTGGCTTAGAATAGTAGAAAGAGATGCAACAACAGATCCTTTCTCCCATTTCTATAGCTTCATGATCAGAAGCAGAGAACTGCCACTGGGGTGAAGCTGCTGAGGAGAATTCTTCCTGTTAGGAAGGTGCCTCACAGATGTATAGCGAAAGGTTTCCTCCTTCGTGCTGATATAAGTAAACAATTCTATTCCAAGGAAGGCCTAAGTATTTGACTCAGGAATAGAGCAACCATGGGGGGGCCTCTTGCAGTGAAATGCCATGGGGGTGGGGCCCAGGCAGTCACAATGGAGTCAGAAGCTGAGAAGGCGGGGCTGCCACCCAATTGTTTCTAGACCACAAAACCAGTATCTCGAGGTCAGAATCATTATTGTCCACTGCTATCATATGAAAGTTTGTGTTCCCTTAAAGTTTTTATGTTGAATTTGTAAATTCCAAGGTGATGATATTTAGTACATAAGGACTTTGAAAGATGACAAGATCATAAAGGAAGCACCCTCATGTATGAGGGTCATTGGCTTTATAAAATAGACCTTTGTCCCATCTGTCACATGAGGACAGTACAAAGAAAAGAGACAAAGCCTATCTGCCAAAAGGCAGACCCTCACCAGACACACAATCTTTTTTGCTTTTGGAGTTTCCAACATCTATAAAATAAATTTCTGTTTTTACATAAGCAACCCCCCATTATGGTATTTTGTGTTGGGAGGTTAAACAGATTGACAAAAAATCAGCTCTGAAAAGTCAAAATGTTGTAGAAAATAGTAACTTTGGAAACGACTGATGGGTAGAAATTAGAAAAATTTTGAGGTGCATGCTAAGAAAATCAGACAAAGCCATGAACAGAGCATAAAGAGTGATTCCAGCAAAAGCGCCAGATAGAAAACAACTATAGAGAAAGCTTCAGTCTCCGTAGAGAATATCCAAGTGGTCATGAAGAGCATGTGAACGTTAATTACTATTCTGTTAAACTCCCAAATGGAAATGAGGAACTTGTTATTAAACAATATAGGAAAGGCCATCATTACCATAAAGTATAAATAATTGTGGAAGGTATAATTTGTAAGTGATAAAACTGGATATTTGACTGAGGAAATTTCTAAGGATTGTCCTGGTACATCTTGACATTTTATAGTAATGTACAAGAAGACAATTTAAAAATAGAATCGTTTATCAAAGTGAACCAAAGCTTGAAAATCTGGACAATTTTTAGCTTGTCTGTATTGGAAAAAAATTAGAAAACATCTTCAGAATGAACCAGGATACAATCAAATGACTACTTGATAAGAGGATTAACACAGGGTGTCCATCTCAGTGGAACCATCTAAACAGAAGCAAGCAGTTACTGTGGAAGACAACGGAAGGAGGAACCCAAAGGTATTTTGATGCATCACGGCTGCCCCTTCTATCCCAAGCCACAGTGCCAGGTCTGAGGGACAGAATGATATAAAGGAAGAGCTATCCACTACCATGACCCACTCCACATTGTGAATCCTACTACCCACACTCTGTTGTCAGCCCGCAGCTGCCTCAGGTGCAGCCACATCATGCTACAGTGAAGCATGCACCATGACCAGCAAACCTACGGGATTGTAGCTGCCTCCACTAGACTTTGAAGGATGCCCGGCTCAGACAGAGAGCTGCCAGGGGGCAAAGTCACTGTAGAGTGTTCTCATCAGGGCGGTGCCTCCCTACCCCTGAACACAGATATGTGACTTGGACATAGAGAAACCATGGGGACATGGTTCTCCCAGGGAACGGCTATGGGAGTAGGGCCCAGGCACAGAGTCACAGTGTGGTCAGAAACTGAGAAGGCGGGGTGGCCACCCAGATGTTTCCAGAAGACAGGATTGCTAGTTCTGTGGTCCTGCAGGCCAAACACTGAGCTGAAGACACTATTCTCAAGCACTAAGGTTTGGGACTTGCCTGTGACTTGCTAGTCTTTTATTCTATGTCTTTCTTTTAAAATGAGAATGTGTGTCCCATCCTGTATTATCACTGTTTAACAAAATCACATTATTCATTTGATTTGACAGGCTCAAAGCTGAAGCATGACTTGCTTCAGGATGAGTCTTACCCTTAGTTTCACTCATGTCTTGATTTATATGTTATCAAGATAAGACTCTAGACTTTAGGTTTTGAAGGTCATCCTAGAACCAGTTAAAACTGTGAAGCTACTGTAATGGAATGAATATATTTTTCCATGAAAGAATGCCACAAAGTTTTGGCTTCCAAGAACATAATACTGTCATCTAAATGTTTGTATTCTTCCAAAATCTCTATGATAAAATCTACAAGGTAATGTTATTAAGAGGTGGTTGCTTCAGCAATGTATTAAATCATGAAGTATCACCCCCATAAATGGGATTTTTACCCTTATAAAGAGGCCTCAGGAGCTTCTTTACCTCTTTTACTACGTGAGAACCTAAGAAGATGTTGTTTATGACCCAGAAATTACGCTCTCATGTGATACCTAATGTGTTTTGATCTTAGATTTCCAAAACTGTTACTTCATAAGAAAAACAATGATTATAATAAGTGTGCATGTATCTCACACTCTTGAATTACATGCATCAAAAATTGGCAGAGTTGGAGTGTAGATAATTCCACAATCATAGGTGGAGATTTTAATACCTTTATCACATCAATTGCTGAAATATTAGACAAGTCTGTTAAGATGTAGGAGACAAAAGCAGCACTGATAGCCTTTTTGACTAAATTGATCCCTATACAAAAGTATAATTAAAAACTTCAGATATGTGTTCTTTCCCAGAGGACATGGTACATTTATCAGGATTGACCACATCCTACGTCATGACACATGGCTCTGTTAATGGAAATGAAAGAATAACGTACAGAGGACGTTCTACTACCATAATGAAATTAAGCTAGAAATCAGTAACAATAAGATTCCATCTATAAAAACTGCACCAGAAATTGAATGACTTACATTTAAATAATATTTGGGCCCAATAATAAATCATAAAGCAATCAGGAAAATTTTCAAGCTATATGATAATTAGAACACAAAAATCATGAGACACTAAAAGAGTTTGTACAGAGAAATTTATTAATCTTTTATGATTATATATTCAGTATATGATTAGAAAAAAAGATATAAAATCAATGACCTAAGTTTCTACCCCAAGAAACTAGAATAGTAGAACAAAGAAACACAAAAGTAAAGAAGGCGATAACAAAAGTAAGTCCAGGAGGTAACAAAAGAAAAGACCAAAATACTAATAAATTCTGCCAACTCTTTCATGCCTGTAGTTTAAATCTGTAATCGGCCTTTCACTTTGGAGTTTCAAACTCTGTCGATGTGTTTTGTAAACTAGCCAACCACATCAATATGATCTATACGGCAATTTGGAACGCTTCTTCCGGGACTCCGCGGTTTTCAGTGCTTTCATCATTGCCAGTCATGTTAGCATCCTTGCAGTCTGGGCGTTTGAGGTCAACAGGATTTTGTTTTCCTGCTTGAGCATCACTTGCCTGAGGATTGTGTGGACTGCGTAGTATCTTTAGAGCAAAGCTGCCTGAAGTGACGATTTGCTGTGTGTGGCGCTCTTCAACAGGTGTCTCATTATTCCAGTATTTCTCTGTTTGTAATTGCTCTTCGGAGCCTTTCCACGTTTTTCAGAGTGTGTCACTGTTTTCAGTAGAGGCGTTACTCTGATTCAGCTTCTGTGCCACTGCCCACTGCTGGAAATCTCCCATGTAATTCTGATGCTCAGACAAATCAACATCTTAGTTAACTGCTTCTCAAAATTGAATGCACAGATAAATCATCTGGGAATGCTAAAATTCGGTTTCTGATCCAGTGTATTTGGGGTGATTCCTGAAATTCTGCATTTTAAATAATCTCCTACGTTATACAGATGCTTGTCTACAACGCACACTTTGAGTACTTTGAGCAGTGAGCCTTGATGACTACAAACCTAGTGAAGCAAGGGCAGTAAATTTCAGGGTATTATGCAACAGAATTTTAGTTTGAAACCATTAGGATTCACACACTGCTGCTGATGAGGAAGTGTTAGTTGTGATTGTAAATTCTTCTTTTCCAGGGGCTGGACAAGTGTCAGTATTGATAGAACTTACCTTTACCTTGTTAATGCTAATAGATTAAACAGCTCCATGAGCTTGATTATCTGTTAGCCAATTAAGATAAGCACTAAACTTGTCTTTATAGCATATTTATTGTGATTGGAAATATTGACGTATTCTATGCTAAATACTGGCCGATATATCAAGTAACGATTTTGCCCTGGGCAGATTCCAAAAACAACCATGGCAAACATATTTTTTAAAAGAACATTTGCCAATCTTTCTTGAAAAAAAAAATGAACCTTTATCTTAATGGGTGATAGGAAATTAATTTTATCCAAGGATCTGGAAGGAACTTATCTCCTCCACCATTATGATACTGTTTTCAGTCACTATCACAGGCAATCTTCGTTATATGACCCCCTCTTTTGACTCACCAAACCAAGTCATTCAATTCTAAAGATTTTATCTTCTAAATAATAGCCTAATCCAATTCCTACCACTTTCTTCCCTGCTATCACAGCCCTGGCTTAAGTATTGGATACCTCTCCTCTCTCTTGTTCATTTTCCATTAGGTCCAACCTATTTAGCCCCATATTTAAAATATCTCCAGTACAAAGTTGAAGTTACTCAATGTGAAAGAGAAGGAACTCCATGAACTGACACTACCTATCACTATAGTTTCTCTACCTGTGAGTCGTTTCTCCCAAATTACATTCCACTGGCAATAAACTACCCTTTTGCTTGTATTGGCCATGCTGCTTCTTCCCTTCATGTAATGACTCTACCTAGAATACTTTTTGCCCAACTGTACCACGGCCATCCCTTTCTCCTCTAGATAAGTTTTAAGTCCCTTTTAGACTTAACTCAGTTCTCATCGCTTCCAGGAAGCCAAATACAATGCTTGCTGGAATGTTCCTAGGGAACGTTGAATGCCCAGTAGATATTTCTACCACCAGTATATTCTCTACTAATCAATTATTTGTTCCTATTTCTGTCTGTTTCTTAGAGTATAACTTTTAAGTCACTGTTGATCTCTTCTTCAGTTTTTCTATGCTAAGTGTTCAGCATAATGCCTGGCACTCAGTGTTTGGTAATGCCTGATGAATATATTAATGAATAAATCTTTCCCTTAATTATTTGGACAAATGGGACCAGAATTCCTGTGGTTTTAATTTAAGAAATTTCCTTGTTCAGCTGTATTGGGCACAAGGAATAGTGTTAAGACTGTGTTCCAGTAAGCAAGAAAGAGGTTATTAAGCCATTCTTTGCAGGAAATTAATAACAATTTGGGGATATGGTGAACAGGAAAAGGAAGAAAGATAGAGAGGGTCAAAAACAGTTTGGATAACAGTCTCAAGTCTGGGTAGATCAGTCATTGGGGAGAAATTCTAAAAGCCTTGCGGTGGAGATTTTCATAAACTCATATATCAAAAGCCCAGTTCTTAGGGATTGAGATTTTGCTTGCCCGCTTGCCCGCTTGCCTGCCTGCCTGCCTGCTTTCTTTCTTTCTTTCTTTCTCTCTTTCCTTCTTTCTTTCTCTCTTTCCTTCTTTCTCTCTTTCTTTCTCTCTTTCTCTCTTTCTTTCTCCCTTTCTTTCTTTCTTTCTTTCTTTCTTTCTTTCTTTCTTTCTTTCTTCCTTCCTTCCTTCCTTCCTTCCTTCCTTCCTTTCTGGTATGGTATTAAAGTAAACTTACTTTTCCAACTCTCACTAAATTATTCCCAACTTAAAAAAAAAAATACCGACTACACTCATATATACTTGGATGTGTTATAAAGATGAACAAAAGTGGTCACAAAAGAGAGAAGGAGGCAACCAGGCAGATATATTTGAAAACAAATGAGTTCCCTAAAAGCCACTACAGCTTTCTTCTTAAATGTCATGAGTCTTGATAGTTGAAATTCTTCTACTTTTATTCTCACCATCTTACTTATGTTCCTCTTCATTCCCAATTCATTGATTAACCAGTATTTATTTTACATTTCTGTGTATGAGGCACTATTGCAGCAGTTATGGAAAAGGAACTATGTTCCATTAATTACCTAAAACTGGCTAGAGGAAAGAAGATTATTTGACAGTCCATGACTCTGTGTACCCTCATGGTGAAAGCACTTAAGTCCCTGAAGTTCTTACTTTCACTGAAGAGAAACTTGAGCCTTTGGAATTTCAGTGTAAAATGAAGAGGGGTAGAGAGCACCGGTGCCCTTAAAGACAAACTAGGTCATTTTGAAAAAGGTCACACAATCATGGACCCATAACAATGATTGCTTTCAGTGAAAATTAACCAACTCTTCTTTAAACTATTTCTCGGCTTGGCTCATACATGAGAAAGTTTTGCTTTCTTTTTGTTCTTAAACTATGACATGGAAATAAATCTGTCCTTATGAGATTTAAAGTAATGATATATCTGCTAGGTTAAAATTCATGGGCTATTGTACAATTACTCTTAAAAAATGTGGTCATCTATCCTGCTAAGATTTCCCATATTTACAATGGCCAATCATTTCTGAGCAGCGGCTATGTGGTCATCCTTATTCTTCCATATTTATTTTCCTTCTGCTTTCAATGCCTTATCTGAGAAAGAAGGTATCTGACTATAACAAGAAGGAAATTCTGAGAGAATAAAACAGTGGAATTAAACCATTACTGTTAGGATGAAAGACGATATTTCTGTCTAAGGAGAAAATAATGAGGTTCCAGGAACATCTTTCTATCTCTCTAGACTCAGAAGTTTCTTTTTTTGTTTTTTTCTTTTTTTTTTTTTTGAGAACCAAGCATTCAAAGGTAACTCAGAAGAACTAACCCCTGAAAGAATGCTATATAATGCTGTTTTCATGGTTCTGTCTATGCATAAAACTAAAATTTCTTCTCTGAATGTTAAATATGACCCAAATAAATATATAACAATAAAAGAATTCTTTTAACTCAAAAGTGTAGGGAGACAATAAGATATTTGCTGAAAGCACCTGCAGACGTAACCCGAGATGAGAACTATGCCCTTCCTTTTGTGCACAAAGCATGAGAGTGCATAATGTTTCTCAGAGTGGTTTCTACTTTCTGCATTAAGAAACCGGAAATGTCTCTTGAACAGGATGGCAGAGGGAACCTTAAATCCAGCTGGATTTCTCCCTAATATGAGAGCCTGCAATGCTAGATGGTTCAGTTCTAAGAAGCAGTTATCACTCATCATTTGAAGAGTTAAAATATAAGATACCGAGAATTATTTGTTAAATTATTTTGCTTTGCTCTATTTCAATATGTCCTGCAAGAGCATAGAGGATGCAAGAGACACGCTGCCTAGTCTTAGGTGCACTGAAAATTTGAAACTCTTTTTTTGTTGTTGTTGTCACAATTGGTATTTTTTGTGATCTATACCAAAAAGATGTAATATATTTGTACCCATTTTGAAGCAAAGTCTCTATTACTTGGAGTTAAAAATTGCAGTTTCCCAATAACCTAAAATTTAAGCCGCCCTACCGGCATCAGTGGCTCAGGGAAGAATATGGCCCTGCTCCTCCTACTTTTGAGCTGCAAGACGCACAGACTGTGTTACAGAACTATAGAAAGTCCATTGTTTAAAATTATAGGGGAATCAAAGGTACGTTAAATATTCAGAGATCATTAGAATATGATGTAGATGTGAAAGAGAAAGACAAAAAATACTGAAACGTTTTTCTTACCCATAAAGATAAATCTATTCTATGATATTTCATGGAATATACAAGAGAAAAATGGGTTTATCAGCAAGCATATGCACGTATAAAAAATAAGTACTACATAGATCGTAAGAATTAAATTTATGCTGGTGGTACTCTGCTTTTTTAGAAAAGAATTTGTTTGATCACATAGTATTGATCTATTTTGAGGCTTTGTTGTTGTTTATTTGCTTTCTCGGTTACGTTTCTCCTTTCTTTTGAAAAGTATAACTGCACTTGTGTGTGTGTGTGTGTGTGTGTGTGTGTGTGTGCACGAACTCCCTCTCTCACTCTCTTGGGACATATACTTCTAGCTTTTCCCTCTGGTTCTAAATAATGCAAAGATTATCATAATAAGACCAACGAAGGGATGCGGCAATACTGGCCGCATGCATCATTTTTGGACCTTCTTCTGGAGTTACCAGGAAAAAGCACCCTTTCGTTCACAGCACGTCAGCCCGGAGGCTCAGAGTCAGGCAGGACACCATACGGCGTGAGGAGACAGTGAGGTCCGAAAACTCCATTTAGCTTGAATCCAGATGGCCTGCTCAGTTCTTTCAGCAGTAAATAAATTTCATTTATTTTGTGTTTTAATTTAAACTAGCTGAGTTGGATTTCTGTAATTTGAATCTGAAAGAGTCATGGCTAGAACATGGTACAAGGCAAATACAGTTTTCTCTCTTAAAGTGCATTTTGAGGAGTTTAATCCACTTACTCAAAACTAAGGAACTAAGAATTTGCTCAGGCAAAATGAGATCTAGTCAGAAACTATTTGAGAATCAAGTTAAAAATGATCAATTATGATTCACATCCAAAAGTGTGAAATACTTAAGGGTAAGTGTAATATAATATGTAAGGGAATTATATAATGAAAGTTACAAAATTTTGCTGAAAGAAATTAGGATTTTAACCCTTCAATGCCTTGTGATCCATCTTTGGAATACACACAACAGTAGAACATAATGAAATGCTTTCTCTTCAAATTCTTGTTCTTTAAATTTTTCTAAATAACATACGAAATGAATTTCATGTAAAAATTTAAAAACTGTCAATCCTTGGCATAAATGGGTTAATAAATCAGATGATATACCATGTCCTTGAATTGAAAGACTGCATACTTTTAAGATGACTGTTCCTTTCAAATCAGTATCAGATTTTCTAGATATACTATCATCCCAAATTCTCAGGCTGCATTTTTGTGGAAATTAGCAAAGTTCCTCTAAAATTTGTTTGAAATTTGGAGAATTTATATTACCTGTTTCAAGACTTCCTACAACTATAGTAACTAAGAAAACATGGTATTGGCATAAAGAATAGACCTGTATATCAATGGAGCCAAATAAAGAATCCAGATGCAGGCCCTTGCATACCCAATCAATTTTTTGTGTGGTACTGGAGATTGAACCTTTTCACTGAGGGCTGCCTCCTTGAGTTGCAGCCCCGGTTTTTTTAATTTTTATTCTGAGCTGAGTCTTGCTAAGTCACCCAGGCTGTGCTCAATCTTTGCATTCTCTTGCCTCAGGCTTCCGCAGTGCTGGGATTCCAGAAATGCTCCAGCACTTCCGGCTTCAACCATTTTTGACAAAGGTATTATGCCATGATTCTTAAGTGTCAACTTGATTGGATGAAGAGACTCCCAGAAAGGCCTGCAGGATCATGGAAATGCTATACTAACAGAGGATTAATTCAGTGATTTCTATAGCTGAATGTGCTGCCATACCTGGGGCCCAGGTGGAGGAGGTGGGTCACTGGGAGGTGACATCACTCTTCCCCTGTGCTCTGCATCTCCAGGCACAATGAAATGTTTTACCACACCCTTCTGCCATGATATCTCTTTGTTGTTGTTGTGGGTGGTGGTCTGTTTGTTTGTTTTTTGAGACAGCGTCTCACTTTGTACTGCACACTGGACTTGAACTCACTATGTGGCCCAGGATGGCCTTGAACTCACAGTGATCCTCCTGCCTCAGCCTCCTGAGTTCTGGAATTACAGGCATGCACCACCATACCTGGCTGCCATGATGTTTCTGCCTTGGAGTCTGCTGACCATGGACTGAAACCTCTGAAGCCAATGTCAATTAAAGTTTTCCTCTTTTAAGTTGTGAGTGTCAGGTATTTTGTCCCGAAAGCTAACCAAAACAGGTACTATAGTAATTCAATGAACAAAGCATAGTCTTTTCAATGAACGGTACTGAAAGAATTGGTTATCCATATGTAGAAATTGAAAGAAGATGCCTACCTCACACTGTAATCAAAAAAGTGAAGTAGAATTATGGTCCAACACCTAAAACCTAAAGCAACTTCATTTTAAAGGTGTTTTGACATTCTGATTGCATATTTATATGTATTCTGCTACTGATACACAATATCAATTGCTTTAAATATATACTTGACACAATATCAATTGCTTAAAATATATACTTAGGTGACTAAGGCAAGTAGGATTTGTGCTTATCTTAAACTCTTTATCTGTACACTGCTTTATGATGCTTCTTCAAATAAACCTTAAAGTTGCACCATCAAAAAATTTAAAGCTAGCAATCTTCTAGAAGAAAACATTTTAAAATTTTTAAAAATCAGTGAAATAAATCGGACACTTATGAGCACACATCGAATTGTTTCTCTGATATGAGAGACCATAATTGTAAATAAGGACAAAGAGGTGTAATAGATATTATATAAAAGGAGGATGGTGAGCAGAGGAGAGAAGTACTAGAAAGAAAGAAGGGGAAAAGCAGAAAGGCAACAGGGGAAAAAGAGGGGAAAGGGAAAATACAGAAAATGATAAATGAACCTGCTGTAAATAGGGAGGGAGGGTGCAGAGGGGAGGGGGGAGAGGGGGGAGAACCAAGATACATCATGTATAGGTACAGAATTAATGTAATGAATGTGACCATTGTATGTAGAATGTACCAATACATGTTCTTGGTTTAAAATAAAATTAAAAAAAAAAAAAAAAAGAACACTCACCATCACCCCACCCTCAC
>PVJO010028526.1:0-17881 GCA_004026905.1 Hystrix cristata
GCAGACTGTTAATTGATAATTCAGGTTTAACATTTTACCACGTTGATCTCTTTGAGAAATGAAATCAGTTCTTTCTTTTTCTGGGGACTACACCCTGTAGCTACTTTTGGGGGGGCATAATGCTCCTACCCTGTTCCCTTACAAAAGAATCACTTCTCTATCCTCCAGAGACACTTATTTTATATTAATGACAGTAATTTCATTTATTCTTGACTGAAAACAACGGATCAAAATGAAAAATCATTTGCCACTAGAGTTGGCTGAGTGTCCTTTTTAATTAGCCAGATTAAAAAGATGATGGCAAATCATCTGTAATTACATAGCATAATGAAAATGCTAAAAATCCTGATATAAAGATTAGTCTCATCCTTTGAAGTCTTTCATTAGACAAATACCCTTCCTACAATCAGTACCCACTAATGTGCCTTTGTTGCCATTTCAAAAGGATAGTAAGCTCTTTAAGGCACTAAATCTGAGAGTTAGGCTGTGCTTTAGATTAAACCTGCCTCAATTTTTTTCTTACTAGGAAAACTAAGGGTTAGAAAGAGGATATAGATTACTAAAAGTCATAGGTTAGATATTGGTCTCACTGATATATATGAAGCCTGGCACACAATAATTGCTCAATAAATAATTTGGAACTATCTGCCATAAAAATTTACATCTCCTGTCATCTCAATAAATATCTGGATCTTATTTTTGATGCGTTCAGAAGACCACTTTGGCATATGTGGTAAGATACACCAAAAAGTCAATATTACATCTGTAGTCAGGGAAAATTTCCCTATTTACTGGTTTGATCATAAATACTAAAAACATTGTTGGACAAAAGAAACCTGGAGCTCATGTAAAAATCTTTAATATTTTAATTATTGCTTCGTGGAATATGCTTGCAGAAAATGGTAAGATTTCTGTACAAAATGAATATTCAGGAAGTGGATAGTAAGAGATACATATTAAAACTCTCCCCCGATCTCTCTTGACCCCTAATGTGCAGACATTCGGGATGTAATATCAGTGCCTTTCAAAAGAATATGTAATATCTAAAGTCTATTTTGAAAGGATTATGTAGTACTAAAGATTAACCAAAATTTAATTCATTCTTATTTAAAAACAGTGCATGCAGGGACAGAGAATTACCTAGAGACAAAATATCATCATTTTGGTTTTTTCTATGCTGCAATTAAATACAAAAGTACTTAAACTAGATTCTAAAACTAAGCAGCAAATTGAGACTTTTTAATGCTGTTCTAGGCAGTAGGTCAGTTTTTGTTGCAAGAAATTAAATTCCCTGGTTTGAGTGAAAGCTTTCAGATTTGCTTCCATGGTGCGGAAATGAAAACATTTTACACAGACTGCATCTAAATGCGGGTGAGTCACCAATCCATATCTGGCCTTCACCCATGTCCGTGTCAAGCTGACACACTGAAATAAATCCCAGCTGGTCCCTGTCTCCTCTCCGGGTGTTTGTTCTTCATTTTTTACCTGAAATCATTCCTTAGACTGGGCCCTGGCTAGAGGACTATAATGGAGCTTCTGCCACCCTCTTAATTCATCGCAGAGGTGACTGAGAATGTCTCGTATTGGATGAACAATAAACACAGGCCTCCATTTAACTCCCAATTGCAAATCTATTTGTAACAGAAAATTTCTCTGGAATTTATATCCTGCTCTTCCCGACTCACCTTGGAGTCTCTACCTCATGGATTTAGCTGTAGGAGCTTTACTTGGCAACTCAAACTCTTTTTCTATTATGTTCCCATCACCATTCCCCCTTTCACGTCTCACTCTCCAGAACTGTGCAACTCTCGAGGAATTTCTTTCTTAAATATACATGCCCTGGAAACTTGCATTTATGCTGAGGAACACAAAGCCATCTTCTTGCCATGTAGTCCTTGGCTGATTCCATCAGAATTACCTGGACTTCTGGGTCTCAACTTACTCTCGCCTGCTGCATCAAGAAGTAAAGCTCAGATATTTTAATTTTAAAAAACTAGTTATACAGCTATGTGTATGCTTTTGTACTGGTATAAATGTACTTGCTCTCTCAAGTGAATTTAAATCTAGGGATAAATTTAACATGGAGAAATATAACATGTGCCAGAGGGCAGTGGGGCAATTTGTCAGAGGACATCCAGGTATCCTAAATCACATCATATTACCATAATTGAAATTTCCACACTGCAAGTGATGTGTCCAAAGTGCTACTTGCTGTTAGAGAGTAGAGCAGTCTTATGTTTTCTCCTGGGTATTCCAGGGAGACCCTTATTCTCCTCATTCTTCTTCTACCAGAACACTTGTTGATACTTTAAGTATCTTATTCTAGGATTTCACAACATAGGGAGGCAACGTCTCTTGTCTCTGTGTCTTCTGATTATTTGTGGTGAGTTTCATGGAGCTTCATTTCCAGATGACCCCCGGCTTACCCCTGGTGGGTCCATCTATGGAGACTTGTACTGAGTGGCTGCTCACATTCCCGTCCTTATTTTCAGACGCCTACCTCCGCCCTGCCGTGCCCTGCCTGTCACCTGTTACAGAGGAAACCTGACCAAATGCTGGCCTCCCCATCAGAATTTAGGTTCAAGCTGGGAAAAAGCCAAGAAATATGATATATCTGTCTTTATGTGGGTTGCTAAACTGGCAAAACAAAAACCTGGAATATTTTAAACTACTTGGGGTGCTAAAATAAGATGCTAGAGATTGAGCATTTTGTGAACAACGGAAATTTATTTCTTGCACTTCTGTACATCTGAGATCAGGGTGCTAGCATAGAAAAATAATTCTTCCCATGTCCTTCTGGATGCCTCTAGGTAAAATCAAGTTAAATACTGTAGTATGTGTGTGTGTGTGTGTGTGTGTGTGTGTGTGTGTGTGTGTATCTCTAATTTTCCATACGTTATGATGTTTTGACATTTTAAAAACCTTTTTAGTTGTGGACACTGACTCTCTTGGGACTAGTAAATTTCTTTAACTAGCAAAAAGCTCAACTGGTAAATGGCTGTTCAATGTAAAATAATCAATCCAGTGGGCCCTAACACCCAATAAATACAACCTAGGAGGCCTTAATCATCCTTAGGACGGGTCCCAGAATAATAGACCACTCCTATAGTTTAGAATCAGTGGAGATTATGCAAACTAGACAATCTTAATTTCCTTATTTTATACTTCTTGGCTTTCTCTCAGACAACCCAGTAAAGACCTTCACCTAAGTTTTCACCTCTTTCCTGTCTTTTGCCAAACTGACCAATGCTTGGTGTTTCCCCTGTCACCAAATTGGCATGCAGTGACCTCCTTTCTAAGACACGTGGGCACAGTCAGTTTTGTTTTCTTGTGCCACTGATGGTCCTTCTCTAGTGGCTGCAAGCTGACTGACCAGATGAAAGATCACAGGACAAATGCCTGCTTCCAGATTCATTGTCAACAATGAGGAATAGAGCCAACAAGACTGAATTAGAGAAGTCCAACGTTAGCCACAAGGGTGGACACAATGCCTGGAAACAGAACCAGGATGTCCCATTAACCCATTAGCAAAGGAGGAGAGTTTGATTAAATATGTATCAATGTTCTCCTTCAGCACACATTTCTAAATTTACTTTGTTTCCTCAATGTTACCACACACTTTTTTTTTTCACATTTTGCTATATCTGAACTCAGAGTGCACCTTGCAGATACCATTGGCCATTTTTTCATGTGATTAACATTCTCATAACTCAATTTGCCTTACAACTGATAATTCCTTAAATTTAATGCAATATACAATTATGTGTCACTGTACTGGACTCTTTATTGCCCACTCAGCATTGTCTGCTCTGATTCCACTTTGACCTTTAGATTTGGGGAAGAGGTTTAAGGACTGTACTGTCTAGAATCTTCGCCCTAGAACAGTTTCATGTCAAACCCTGCCAAGAAGAGTTAGTCTCTGGTATTTGGTAGATAAAGAGAAGTCATTATTGTCGGGTGTGGATGTTGGCAAAGGACAAAGATGGGTTTTGTTTGTGGTTTTCCGAGCTCTTTCTGAGAACTACTTACTCGCGCACTACAAGGAGTTGAGGTCACTGTTCTTGAGAGTCTTATTCTTCTGATATCCTGAAAGCCAACAATAGCTTCCTGAATTTTTTTTAATCCCTTCTAAAGCTTTCATAAGACTCCCAATTCTCTAAATTAAATCCTTTTCAAACTTTTTCTGGTACGATTTTCTTCCACGTTCTCTACTGTTTAAAATGTGTTTTTTCTTCTTTATGGAAAGAACTTAAAATCTTACCTTATGTTAATCTAATAGAGCTTGGGCTTCATCTCATCTAAGAAGACTGTGACATGGAACAGACATTGTGTTTAGAGGCAGGAACAGTCTGCAGCGGTGCTCAGTGCAGCTTGCGAGTGTGTGTGGACGTGGGTGACTGGTGAATGGATCGGGTGAACAAATCCTTTTAGTCATCTCCACCAAGTATGTCACACAGCAGAGAAGAATCTCTGTGTCATTCCAGTCTCAGCAATTTCGTCATCCCCAACATGCCATGTGAAGGCTCCTAGCACTATGACACGCAGGCTAGCCGTCTGCTCCGTTTCATGGCTGACCTCCTAACGGGATATGTGCAAATCGTTTTCTGCTACTAACTTTTAGAATGGTTTATTACGAAATAAACCATTACAATAGACAATTCCAATCTGAGGACAAGATTGAAGTATTTCCGGTCTTATCAAATGTTATTTTCCTATTTCCTTTTATTATCATGATTAATCTTTTTTCTACAGCTGGTCTGTGAGCCCTTAAAACCAAATTTTAGATTTATACTGTATTTTCTTTGAAAGTGAACTCACTACTGAGCACTCAGTAGGAAGTTTCCAAAGTGTATTGGCTAATGGGCGGGGTGCTGCTGGGATTCTCTGTAGGAGCCGCCTCTGACCACAGGCTCTGAGAGCTCCCAGAATAATTATTTTTGTGATGGAGCATGTGGGATGCCAAATGCACAAAGTAACCAATGGACTTTCCTAATCTAGTATTATACTCTTTCACCACCCTTTGTTGTGTGCATGTGGTTCTCTGGGTTTGCCTTCCTCTTTCTAACTGGAATACTATTCTCATTCTATTTCCTCACTATAGTAAATAGAAAAGAAAAATTGGCTCAGATTTTGGCATTATGTATCAGTTAATCTCCTAACTTCTGAAGTTAGGAAGAGGATGAACTCCAACCATAAATTATTAGTGCTATGTTATTGTCAGGCTATGAAGTCACTTAGGAGACTTAGAGAATGGCCTTGTGACCTTTCTTGTCCCTACTCCTTATTAATCAAGATCATTGCATATTTCACAAGAATGGCTGTTAGACTAAGGAAATTAACATATGCAAAATGGCTGTGGAATTCAAAATGGCCAATAGACCTCAAGTGTTATTATTGGAACATATATTTGTAAGTGAACCTAACTGCGGTCCCATAAACATCTTAGTAATTGAATAAATAACATTCACTAATGAAAATTTAGGAGCCTGTTTTGGCTTGTTGAAAGAAAGATGTATTGAAAATTACAGTAGTAATTTTCTGGGCCTCCCTTCTTCTTCCCTCTTGTATCATCTCAGGAGTTGGCACCACTCTCGTGACTGTGAATGTTCACGGTTGGACAATTGTTGGTCAAGAGGCAAACAGCAGGCATGTTAAGACTGATTATCTAACAGACAACATCTGGTAACTTTGCTGGTTTTCAAGGACAGATGTTAATGCCAACATTTCTAAAGTGGCTTTCCTGGTGTATGACTTCTCGGCCAACATTACCTCAGTCCTACCTTCTTCTGTTACCTTCTTGTGAATGAGAGAAAAGATTTCTGAGGAAAAGACTGTTCTATGACTTCATTTTGTGAAAGTGCTTAGCCATCTATCTCCACAGTCTCAGCAGCCATCTCTGTGTCTGCACTCCAGTTCCACCCGTGCGTGAGACACAAGACACTCACGTGCTTCTCTTTCATCTAGGTATGTAAACATTGCCAGCTTCCTGTGCTGCCAAGATTAGGACCACAATATCATATTTCTAATTTTTGTGCATCCTTCACATTAGAAATGAATACAAGCTTTTCAATTGTTTATCCTAATTACAATTCAGTTCACTTTGAGGAAACAATTGTACACTAGAAAAAGTAACTGATATACTTGTTTTCTGAATACCACTAGAGTCAGATGAGAATTAAACTTTGTCTAATATTTAAAATCAAATTCCAAAAATCTAAATGATTTTTCCCAATTACTAAACCATGTTGAATATCTGTGAAGAGTGAATGGGAGCTCTTAAGCAGGGATAAGCTTTATTCTTTTGTCAATCGAAGCACAAAATATTGGATTAATAAAGAGCAGAGCCTTAAAACTATCTTGGTGTTAAGTTTAGTGGGAGGTATGTGATAGCTCGAAATAGCAATTGTTTTCCTTAAGTCCACTTCACACTGTCACCTTTTCCGAACTCCCACTGAGGGTTCTTCGGTATGAGCAAAAACCTTGCTGTGATATTTGATCTTTTGGATCTTGAAAGGTATCTCTTGGATGTGTAGTGGGATTGCTTTATTTATCTAAATGGTAGTCGTTTTCTACAGAGTAACGAGGGCCATTTTAGAGTAACTTGTTTATTTTCTTTCAAAATTCCCAAATTCCAAATCATTTTTTCATTTAGACCTTGCTCTCTGGCTCTGTCTTCTTCACAAAGAAAAAAACAACTAAGATTATTCTGGTGAATTCAATGGCTACCTAACAACACACTTGTTTCTTTATTAATTTACTCCAGAATCTGTGTCCCTAATTAAGTCACTTAAGTCACATCCTTTTATGACCACACTCGAGGCATTTTCATCGTTCAGAGGAACTTTACCTTTCTGTGTTAGATGTGCATACCTTGTTATGAATTAGAACTAACACGTCCCTCCAGGATTTTTGTGTGCTTAGAAGTGGGGCATTTGGATGGCGATTGGATCACAGGAACATTAGCCTTGTCATCCACAGATGAGTTCATAGAAGTATGTGCTCTTAGGCGATGGATCCGTGGGATAATGTCTTTGGAGGGGACTTCTCTCTCTCCTCTCTCTCTTCTCTCTCTCTCTCTCTCTCCCTTCCTGTTCTGTGCTTCCTGGCTGCCATGGGTTGAACAGCTTTTCTCTACTAAGCCCTTCTGCCATGCTATTTCTGCCTTGGAGCAGGCCAACAATGGACTGAACCCTTAGAAAACTCAAGCCAAATAGAACTGTGCTTTAATTTACAAGCAATGGATATTTTGTCCCACGGATGGGAAAGTGACCAATACACACTTTAACCCGACTAAACAGCTTGTTCAATTCTTCCCTACCCATCAGTACTTCCGTGTTTTACCAAAATTGAACTTTTCTTCTCCGTGGATACATTTTAGTACTCTCTTTCTTCCTTCTTCGCCTTAGGCTAGCTGTTCCTTCAATTCAACCATATTCATACAAATACCCTTAATACATACTTTCAATTAATGAATTTAAAATAAAACAACAATGATAATGGCAATGACGTACAAGAGTTCTGTCTGCCTTCTTAATTCTCACATCCTGGCCCGGGTCTTTACAAATTCATGGTCTCTCTGAATTGTTCTTTCAGTTCAGCCTGGCAACACACCTCTCTCCCCACTCTTTACTTTTCTGTTCTCCACAGTGACTGCCCCAGTTCTTCATTCTGCTTGGGCTTCTTTCCTCATTCACCTTTCTCATTCTTCAAAAACCAATGCCACTTAACTGGAACTCCCTTAATTCTTTGCAGGGACACCTAAACATTCATGAACTTGGCACCGTTGTGTTTTTTTTGTTTTTTTGGTCTGGACAGGAGTGCTGAGGAAGCTACCAAGCTGCATGGCAGCACTAGGTTCCCCAAAACTTCCTGAATGAGTGCATTTAGGGTAAGTGCATCTTTTGCTTCAAGCCTTGCCTATGAGTTTCACCAAATGAAAATTACAACCATATCCCAAGTATAGTGACTATATGCTGCCACTTAGGAACTAATTAAAGAAAGCGGAGGAGGACAGGCTTTTAGGGTTAACCATGATTAACCACAAATATGTAGCAACCTGCACCCATGATAGTAACTAATATGACCAGAGGTAAATGTGTGGTGCTGGCTATGTGGAAAGAAGACAGAAATCCTTGGAGATTTTGAGCCCTTTTGCCACTGGAAATCACTCGCTTTTAGAAATAGCTATACTAGGATATCGAAAAGCAAACATTAAACTGTAATAAATAAGTGGATAGGGCATCTGTTTCTAAAGTGACTTTTATCTCTTTATAGAGAAGACAAAACTACATTAGAATCTATTAGAAGAGTAGAAAAGAGGGGAAGAGGTAGAGGAAAAAAGAGGAGGAGCAGAAAGACAACCACTAGCTCTGAAGTTGAACCTTCATCAAAATTCAGAGACAAATACAGCTTTCCACAGTATGGATCCCTTCCGGGATCTTCAGTAAATGTTGGTAACTGACTCTATTATTCTTCTCTACATGTTACTTCTGATCAGAGAATTCAAAGAATTTCAAGAATATGTAAGTGAACACATCATGTTTAGGGAAAATATTAATATTAGTAAAATGTGAGCAATGAATATCAGAGAATGAATAAGACAAATTTAATGGCTGATCCTGTCTAGATTAGAAATCAGATTAGGGAGGCAGGTTTATATTTCTGCCATAGACATCTGCCTACGACATGTTTAATTTTCACATTGGTGTCCTCCTTTTAAAGCCTCTGGAGCATTACAGCATAAGGTTTGTTAGATGTTGAAATCTGCTGACCAGGAAAATAGTTGACACTTTTTTGACAATCTTAATAACATGCTCAACTAGAGCATGTGCTATTGTGTGAACTGGTGATGAGCAAGATGGTCCACTGTGTTTTTTGTTTTTCTTTTCTTTCTTTCTCTCTCTCTCTTTTTTTTTTTTTTTTGGAAATGGGGTCAGGGTCAGTGCCACAAGCCTGGTCTCACACAGCATCGCCTGTCCTGTGTCACTGTGTCATTGTTGGGTTTTGGGCTGTTCTCCTGGCCAGTTCCCAAGAAGGGCTGATTTTTTTCATGCCTTTTTATATTCTCTTCTGTCTGCTGGATCTATCTATTTCCTGCTCTCTTCTGGTGAAGTACCTACATTTCCATTAAAATCCAGCATCTGATAATCTCCAGCTTCCCTAAGAGAGTGAACTACTTTGTCTTCTGAGGGTTTCTCTCATTCTCTTATGCCACTTTTCACACCTTACGGCTGTGACGTGTGTATATTTATGTTTCTGATGTTAGGCTATGAAAACAGTTAAGACAAGCGTCACAGTATTCTCTTTCCGTTAGCATAGAGGATGATCTGAGTAGGTTGGAGACACTGGCTGTGTGAATAATGAACTTTACAAAATTTATCTTTATCTTTGTTATTTCTTCCATATGTTAAAGTTTTGATATCTGTCAAAATGTTAACTCCTTAAAGAATAGCTAACGAGTAAATTTGTGTGCTTGTGTGTGTGTGTGTGTGTGTGTGTGTGTGTGTGTGTGTGTGTTGGGCTTCTTTCTTTTTTCAGTTTTTTAACTACTACATGTTTGCAGTGTATAATGATTGCATTCATCATGGGAAGTTGGTAGTATGTTTTTCTCCCTGTTAAGTTTGTTTGTGTATCCCCACTCCTTATCTGAACGGGTATCAGACTTTTTCTGAAAGTAAGTTTGGATAAGGGGAAATTGGTGGTTTTGCAAGAACATTTGTAACAGTGAAGTGGGGTTAAAAGAAGCATGGTTAACAAAGAAACAAAGAACAGCAGCATTGTATACAATCAGGGGACCTCGCAGCTTTTCCTAGTCCTGGACTTGTTTCATTAGCCTTAATTTCCACTTGCATGAATGTGATTGCCATTTCCCAGGTTAAGGCATTTGTCACTAAATAAACACACGAGAAAAGAGCAGAAGAAAGGACAGGCCTGTGCAATAATACCTTGGTCAAGTTGCATTCATTGCAGTGCTTGCTAGCATCAAACTGTTATTTAAATTCCTGTAACTAGAGTGGGTACATGAAGATCCATGATTATTAAAGATGAAGGACACAACAATTAGTAAAGCTATAAGAGTAATCTAACATTTGTTTAGTTTTAATAGCACATGACAGGCTATTATCAACTTTTAAACTAAGAACGAGTTTCCACAAGTTCCAAAGGTATTACAGAACCCGACCAGGTGACACAAGCCTATAATCTCTGCGCTCTGGAGGGTGAGGCAGGAAGATGTGAAGTTCAAGGTCAGCCTGGGCTACACAGCGAATTCAAGGCCAGCCTGGATCACAATGGGACACTGTCTACAAAACCAACAAAAACAAAAGTTTAACCAAAGGTATTATGGGATTAATCAATACGCTTATGGGGAAGAGGCCAATACAATGGCTAACTTGAAGGAGTGACGCTGTGCCCTTTCTGGACCTGGGCACTGTGCTGTTGACATAGCCGCAGCCCCCAGAGCTGAATCTCGCTAGGTTTGGTTCTCCTGGTTCACTTCTTATTCCCTCTCCGGTCTGGTGACTTAGCACAAAGTAGAGCATCTTTTGAGTGTATGTTTTTTCTTTTGCTTATCCTTCCAAGGTTGACCTTCTTCCTTGTCCTCTAGCAATGCTCCTTGGCTAGTTAACTTAGCTTTAAATAAGACCCTCTGATGCACAGCCTTATTTGGCTACAGTGGATCCCCGGAAAACTCACAAATCCCTTTTCATTGTGCCTGAGGAACTAAGTCATTCAGAAAATCCCTTGATATGCAGTAGCACTGGAGGCTAAACTAACATTTATTTAGCCTGCAGCACAGAAAAATCCTCAGAAACAGAACAAATACAGCAAGGAGGAAGGAATCTTGATATGTTGTGATCAAGATTTTACTTAATTTTTTAATTCACCAACCCACTCCTCGATGAAAACCCAATATTGAAGACATTATTCCTTTCAGGTTCCAACTTTAATATTCTCAGGAAGATCCGTGGTCAGCATATTTGTCATATCGGGTTTTTAATCTAGGAAACTCAAGCTCATGTAGGTCACTCAGAGAGAAGCCGAGTCCTGTGCCGATGGTCAAGGAGGTCAGGGGACACAGCCCTAGTCGGAGAGGCAGGCGTGACCAGGCTTACTCAGAGGTGGGGAAAAATCCGGGAATGAGAGTGAGGGGGCAAGAAAAGTTAGGCACAACTATTACAGTTAGATGTATCTGTAATAACAGATTGACATGCTCCGATATGAAAGAATGATGTTTAATAGGTAAAATTAACAGCATTAGATATATTCCAGGCATTGTTCTAAGTAACCACTTAATTCTCACAACTGTCCTGCGAAGCAGATATATTCTTACCCTCACTTTCCAGTAAGGAAACCAAAGCATGGAAAAACTGAGCAATTTACCCACAGATACAACAACTAGTAAATGGTGGGTTTTGTCTTCTGTGAGGTGAGTAATTTGCTTGTTTGTTTCCATCTTATTTTAAATCAGGAAATTTGCTTTTCTGTGGGATCTGGATACAGAAGCATGTTTTGTCTTTGAGTGATTGTGTCTGGCTTCCACAGTGTTAGCTGTTAGGGTTGTTGGATGGGTTTCTTCCGCACCGTGCAAAATCAAAACCTTTGTAATTACAATTATTTTTACACTGTGACACTGGGAAATTGAGGAACTGGCATTGATTGTTATACGACTTTCACTTTTAGGTCAGAGCCCAAGCAGATGGAGATTGATGATGGTTTTAATTATTTTGGTGCACGCTCTGAAAAGAAGGCCAGCGGCTTCTGAGTTTGCATCGGTTCGATCTCTCGGGGTCATCCTGTGTGGGGTGTGATACTGCTGGACTTCTCCATTTCTTTGCCCCTGCCAAGGCTGGGGAAGAGAAGTCACAGGGTGCTGAGGTCCCTCTCTGTGTGGCGGCTGGCATCTCACAAGTTGACAGCCCCTGACGCAGGGCACATCAGGCCTTTGCTGCAAACACCTCTGTAGAAAGATCTGGCATCTCCTACCTAACAGTCTTTGACATTTTTCTTTAATAGTTCAAGGCAACCAGGAAAAAAAAATCCTCTGAAACGTCACAAAAACCTTTCAAACCTAGAGCGATAAGAAACACTTTCTTCCAAGAATCCCTAGAATTTATTGCTCCGGTCATCATTCAATTGACAACATGTTATATAGTGTAGCTCAATAAAATGGACCTCCTTGCTGCACTCTGCAGTTTTTACTCCACCCTCCCCCATCTTTCTTTTGGACCAACACAAATCTATTTTAATAGATTAGGAATAATATTCTTATTTCAGTAATGAGATTTCCCAAGAAATGTGTGGCCAAAGGTTAGCAGGGACAGCCGCACAATGATGTACTTCCTTTGCTTTCTGAATAGAATTTGAGCAGAGAGAAAAACCACAATCTTTGCATTGAAAGAGCAATGAGCACACGGCTGGGACGGAGAGAAAGATTTCCCCTGCACATACATCACTGCTGAGTCAGACGGGCACGGCGGACAAATGCCCTTCAACCTAAGGACGTTTAGCATTTAGGGGCCTTCCACGAAACTATTTCCCATCCAGAGGAAGGCTAATGAGTGTTCGGGGAAGCAGCGGCAACCAGGGAGAGATAGTGCTTCTAAAAGGTAGTAATTTCACTCGGAGATGGTGCCATTCCTTCACTGGAGTTAAATTAAGAGCTATATTTACAGAATCTCCAAGGTATGAGTCTTCTGAAAAGAAAATGAACTTACTCTACTTCTGAAGAGAGTGGAAGGCGTTAATCAGAAATGCATTAATGGGAAAATCCATTTTTAACTGCTTGTTACTCTAAATCTACTTAGCAGCGAATGTGGCAAGTGGCCTGTAATATTCTGATTGCCTGCTGACTCTGATGAGGGCTGGCAGCGCCCTGCCTGAAAGCCTCGCCGGCCGTTTCTCCACATCCCCAAAGCCCCTTGAATGCGTGTCGCTTCTTCAGGCTCTTGCAGCCCAGTCTGGTTAGAATCGCAACTGCCAGATTGTTGATAGAGCAATTTGATCTAAGTTCCATTAAGAAATTAATGCATTTAGGTAGTATACTGCCCAGAAGGCAGGCTTGGAGTGAAGAGTAAACTGGGTTTGCTGTGGAAGAGCCTCCATGTCATCCATTAATGGCTCTTAACCTTGGGACAGATGCTTTATTTTTCTCTGCTTCTCTTTCCTCCTCTGTAAAATGAATATAATAACACCACGCTGGAGGTTGTTGTGCAAAGTAGATGACCAATGCATATCAAGTTCCTAGCCCAGCACCTACCATGCTCAATCTGATATTAATTCCCTCATTTTTCTCTTAGTTGTGATACTTGTCCCAGGAAAGATTGCTTTGTAAATGAGGACAGAGGGCAAACACAATAATTACTTCAAGAATATGAATCTTAATCGTGGCTTTCCGGGCGCCATGTCCTTTTGGAGCCCCATGTCTTCCATGCTATGGTGGGTAACAAAGTCTGCTGATAATATTAACATGGCCTGGTCCCGAGGGCATGGGGAAAATGGCTCTGAGAGGGACCAGTCCAGGATTCAGAGCCCAACTCTTCCATTTAACTTCATGTCCAATCCTAGGTAGCAGAATCTTAGGATTTTCTGACCTCCTGTTTTTACAAATGTAAAATAGGAATGAGTGCCTATTTTTATTTCTTTTTTGTATACGCAGTAAGATTTATGGAGGGCTTACAATGTGTCAAATCCTCTCCTAACTATCTTATCTGTTCTCATTGTGCTATACCATTAGATGTCTTCTTCATAAACTTCCCTTAATACAGATGGGGAGCAAAGGCATAGAAACCAACAGGAAGGGCAGCTCGGGACCCAAGTCTAGGCCAACACTCTCCATAGAACGCAGTTTTGACATCCACACTGACTCTGTTCATGCATTTGTTCACGGTAGTCCCCCAGGATGTTATATTATTTCCTTCCCATAGATGCTGCATACCTACCATGCAGCTGGGGCTGACATACCTCTGAGAGCTGTTGTCCCCTTGGGCCCCTCCAGTCTGCTACTGTCTATATCATCTGAGGAAGCACAGAGAAGAAACACATGCAGCATCTCTTTCATCCTTGATCCAGGAAAGGACTCAGGAGGGGTTGGAAGTGGCCTTGGGATCATACAGCTAGTGTTAGATTGATAAAAACTGCTCTCACACCGGGACTCTCAGCACCTTCTCCCTGTTGCATCCTCATAAATCCTGGGAAATGTTGTTGGCCGAGGTGAAGAAGAGGAGAAAGATTTTTACTGCTAAGCAACTCAGTGCTCGTGTCACAGAACAGAACTTATCCGGAGCTTATCTAAATCCTCACAGGGTCAGAAAACTCATTGTAGGGTCTGGTCTCCTGAGAGTCCAGTAATTGGTGACTTTGGCTAGATCTGAAACACAGTCAGAGAGGGCTCTGCTCCTAGGCAGCTGCCTGTTATTAAATCCTATCTGCTACTGGTTCTCTCTATCAAAATATCCTCTTGATATAGAAAGAATTCGGGTTAGGAAAGATGTTTGAATTAGTGCAATAATGCAGAGCAGGAAACTTTGGCTTAGAAATGGTCTGTGCATTGTTTAGATGATAATCATAAATCAGCAAACCCTCTCATTTCACAACCTGTCATTTATATCAGCAACTATTGTGCCTAAGACTCATCATAATCAGGCAATAATAACACGGCAAGATTATGAAGTTGAATCGAATAATAACATTAGAGGACAATAGCTTTATTCAATGAAGAATACTGAAGAATGTTTCATATGCATCTCAACTATCCCTCTTAATCAACTCACACCTTTGGGAAAAGACCACTCATAAATATGAGCCAGCTAATAATAATAATAGATAATATTATTTATACAACACCTCTCTGGACTCAGTATGTCACTGGAATGGCTTAAAAAGATAAACAATGAGATGAGGGTCTCCATGCTCCTAGGTCTAGGAGAGCATGAGGTGGTGCCAAAGCAAATATTGCTTTGTTTTATTTCATTTTTAGCATTTCTTCTTTCTTTGAGTGTGATGAGTTGAAAGTCGCCTCTACTGGAAATGTACACTAATGTATTATTTTCTTTTAAGTGGGTGAAACACTGGTTTTTACAAAAGTTTTCCCAAGTGGCTTACTCCAGTGTTCCTAACAGACTGTTTCGTCTTGCTGTGGAGATTAACATGCAAGAACTCAAAGCACTCTGCAAACATTAATTAACCAGGCTGTATAGGTAAGGATTACTACATCCCACTTCTCCCGCAGAGAGAAAGTAACTGTCCCCAGGTTTTATTGGCACTTTTAACTATAGACATCGGTAGTCAATTAAAATATGCATGTATGTGTAATTTCTTACTTTATTGGAATCTCTTTAACATAAAATGAAATTGTTCTTTTCATGCAGTTCACTTTTAAGGTGGCAAATTAATTTCAAATTGCTTATATCTCAAGTAGATTTTTAAGTGTAACTTTTCTGCATAAATTTGCTTAGTTAAATCACTTCTCCTTCTTAGACACAGTTTATGTGTCATTTAAATTAGATCTCTTTTGAATTACTTTAAGATAGCAACTTGGCAACTCTTCCAATGTCCTGGTGGGCTAGACAGGCTACATTACTACAAAAGACTTTGTCCTTGGCCAGGTTAGGTACATACGAAATGTTCCAACGCTTTTGTAATTTAGGGGTCAGAGAAAGACTGGGATTCAAACTAACACCGTTATAAATCATCTTCAAATATGCACATTTTGTAAAAGCGTGGAAAATCCCACTTAAGACCTTTTGTGTCTTGAGGAGCCTGGTGGAGGAATAAGTGTAATTCTTGGCTAAAATAATGCATGCTGTGCAAGACCCAGAGATGGTTTTGTAACAAATCTGTGCTTAGTTATCTTCAAGAATGGAATAAAATACCCAAGTTTGACTAAGGAAATGAAGTTCCTAATCTAATCTAAAGTAGGTATAGACATTTGAATAAGTATGCTGAAAAGTTAATTTTCTTCCTTGTATTTTAACAACTTCACAGGCAAGATGATTTACTCAAGTTCCTGAATGAGACAATCAGAGCAAGTGATTCATTTCCAGAGTGCTAGAATGAGCTTGCATGCTACTTTAGAAGAGAATATTGCATGAAATGGGTTTTTTTATGGTGTTTCTAAGAAATAATGCTTCTTCTCTGACTTGCTCTATTCAAATTTGGTCTAATGATGTCTCATGGCTCGAGATTATTACTAGATGCCCTAATAAATGGGCCAGATATTCAAATATGTTTTCCCCTCCCTGAAACAAAGAATCAAATGGTAGAATGTACTGAGCGTGTGGTGATTTGGTCAATTGGTGATTTTCAGACTATTGTTTGTACCATCTTGCAAAATATTTTATTGCTTGCCTTTGAGCTTATCTGGCATCAACTGCTTTAACTTTTAACGTAGTTTCAAGAGGACAGAGAGTGAGCAAGATCTTCCACAAGAAGAAAACAAACGATATAAGAAAAATTGTGTATAGGAACAATTAAGACCACCCTAAGGTATTATTGATAAAAGCACGGTTTGGTCCACATTAGATCTGCAATCATCACTACCGTATTTTTTTTCTCCTAGGCAGAGATGCTGCCCACTAATTTCTAGCATCAGCTTGCCTATTTTTGTGCAGTGAAGTCATTCACAGCAGCAGGGAGTATTTATCAAATAAGTTACTGCAAAATGTTCACCAGCGGGGAGGTTCCCCAGAGACTGCAGGAAGAACACAGCCCACAAGGTAAGACCTGAGTTCCTGTTCTGATTCTCCCATTTGTTGACTGAGTAGCCTTGGAAAACAACTTAATCTCCGTGAGAAATGGTTGTGACTTTTGTCTAAGTAGGATCATACGTGATGCTAGCTGAAACCGTACTGTGCACAGATGCATTTCATATAGCAATAGACATATCACCGGCTTCTAAAAGGTCTACAGATGTTGTCCTTGGCGAATGGTACCATAGTGCTCAGAAGGCTGCATCTTCTACTTCCAGTGGCAGACGCCCATTTAATTGTTTATTAATGCGAAGGTGCAAGAGCCTGGTCTCTTTGTCTGCAAACGGGCTAAGTCCAGAGCTCTCTGCAGAATTAGGCTGAGAAACTTGAGTTGAAGCAACAACTCTTTGCTGGGGCTTTTACCCTAGGAAGGCTTCATTTATCCACTTTCTCTGCGTTTGTCCTCAGAGCCCTAACAATAAGTCACTTGTGAAGGATTTCCATCTAATACTCTACTTTAAAAAAACCTGGCCTCAAATTCCTCATATTTATGAGGGAAAGGGATCATACATGAGACCACACTGGAAATTACAAAATTACATAGAAAAATGTGTAGCTACAAGGCAGTGATATCTTCTTATTTTTTTTGTGTGTGTTTATAAGACTTTACTTAATTTCTCCTACTAGCAAGAAATTAATCAAAGAATGTTCTACAAACACTTACGTCCATCTGGAACTTTCGAATACAGCCTCATTCAAAAATAGGGTCTTCCCAAGAATAGCAAAAACGATCCTAAGCAACAGGGGAAAAGCTGGGGGCATCACAGTCCCAGACATAAAACTATACTATAGAGCTACAGTATTAAAGACAGCATGGTACTGGCAAAAAGACAGACCTGAGGATCAATGGAATAGATTGGAGGATACAGAAACAACCCCAGGCACACTCAAGTACCTCATCTTTGACAAAGAAGCCAAACACCCTCACTGGAACAAGGACAGCCTATTTAACAAATGGTGCTGGAAAAATTGGCTAACCACATGTCGAAAATTAAAACTAGATATATGTCTCTCACCATGTACTAAACTCAAATCAAAGTGGATCAAAGATCTAAACATTAAAACAGAAACATTAAATTTACTGGAGAATAGAATAGGAAGAACCCTCGAAGACATAGGGGTAGGAAAAAAAT
>PVJO010028527.1:0-18025 GCA_004026905.1 Hystrix cristata
AAAAAAAAAAGATTACATTAGGTTTATGAATAATAGATCTATAGTGATTTATAATGAAAAATGGGGAGTATAAGAAACTTTTATACTTTTTCTTTGTCATAGAAGCCAAAGATGTTGTTGCACAAAATACACTTCGAGGCATCTATGAGAGACAGACTGTGAGAACGAACGAATGTAACAAGGTCTAATCCAAAACATCACTACCTCAGTTCTAATAAAGTGTTTTATTTATTGGATAAAAATGGATTGGTGCATAAAACGAGTCAGTAGTAACAGGGACCATTTTACTGAGCAACAGCTAAATGCTCATTTTTCACTCTTTCCAACCCCATTAAAGCCTCCTTATGTACTAAATGGAGGCAAAGGTAGACCTAAGTTCTATTGACTTTAAAACTAAAACTCCCAGCCACTAATTCTATTTCTTTACAAATATATTTGAAGCAGTTTAATAGTGATTTCAGCAATGTAGTCAAAGCTCTGGCTATACATCTTGAAATTTTCATGGATCATAACACTTCTGTAGTATTGTGATCAAATGATTATATCCACTGCATTTGCAAAAAAAAAAAAAGATACATAAAACGTCCTCAGAAAAACGATTCTCTTAAAATATCTTTATAGTGATGTCTAGGGGGAAAGCCTCTTGGTTTAGCTAATGTACCCTTTGTAATTAGAATGCCATTTCTTTTTATGTCTAAAAATAAAATTATGATACTCATTTTAACAGTATGCATGGTTCTTAGCTTTTATATTTTATTTGGATGACAACAGAAACAGAAACTACATATTTTCTTAAAAATGCTTTTGATGAAAGCTTAATTATTATCATGCATCTAGATCTTACAAAGCTATTCATCCAATTGATTATATAGACATGTCGTCTCTCTGTTTTAGCAGTTGCTCTCTATCTAGCTGCACAAGCAAGTGAAGAAGCCGTAAGAAAACATTGCCATGTATAATTGCCATTTTATCCTTGTCTGCACCCAGGCAGGATCAGCAAATTTCTCATATGTAAGTAATTACATACTTCATAGTGTAGTTTCAAACTCAAGTCAGTTTAGACAGCATCTTTACAAAAGCTGCTTCTTTTGTCTAGTATGCTGCTAAATTCCACTGGTGTCCTTCAGAAACACTGTAAGCTTTGGCGGGCATCGATTACTTACTTTTGCACTTACTCTGCAAAGTTGTGTATCCAATGTACTAGTTTGGTTTTATTCACAAAAGAAGTGGAAAGATTTGCAAGCAAATAGAAAGATTTAATAAAGTATCATGCAGACATCTTCCATTTATTTTTCTGCTAGTGATTTGTAATTTGGGTGACAATCTCTAACCAGGAAAGCCGCACACCTTTTCTGATACTCAGAGGCGGTGTGCCATGTGACGAGAATGTTGATTTGGAAAGTAGCCCGTGTAGCTTCAGCATGAGTAAATTGTTTTCCTGGACTGCCTGGCTAGTGACCCTAATTAGCTACACAGACGTTGCCACAGATTTTCTATTGCTTGATGCAGAAAAAGGAATGGTTATACATGACAATTTGTACATCTTAACTTTTATCTGGAGTCTATTATATTCGACATCAGGCTTTACTGAAGGTAAAGGAATTGACTTTAGGTAATTATATTCTACGTAGTTTCAAAAATATTTTTCATCAGGTACCTTCTCTTGACACAGGCAAAGATATCATTTCTACCCCGTCTCAGTTACAAAAGGCAGGCGGGCACAATTTCACATCGCTAGTCAGCCTTTCATGTGCCGCATCGTCTTGCGTTGCGCTCAGATTAAATCACGGACACGTGGTGGTTTGTGCATAAGCAGCCGGAGGGCTCAGATTATTTCTAAAGATTACGTGCAGCTGGAAGAGCTACTCTGCGAAGCTGAAGCACTTTGTGAAATACGTTTCACAGTTTCTTCTTACATCTTCAGTCTGAATTATCAGAGAGAATTCATGAACAAATCTGCTTCTTCTCTTTGGGGATTGGAGAGGTCTAGGGAATTTTATGGGCTTCCTGAGATATCCAGGTTTATGTAATAATTGCCAGATCCTAGACAGAGTTGCGATATTGAAAGTTTTTTAATACAGTGCAGTGTATATAACAAAGAAATGTGATATCGATTGGTGAACTGCTTGGCTACATCAGAATTCTGTTTTTGAAATGCAACTCAGCATGGCCACAAGTCCTACAGAATATCCAACCACTTAAGGACTTACCAGTGTGAGGGCCAAGAAATAAAATAATTGTTGCCATTTTGTTACTTGAAGTTGTGACCGTAACTATTTCTGAAGTGACAGAATTGCCTTCCTCGATCTGTAGGTTAGGATATTTGAAATATATATTTTAGTAGTGTATACCATGTACTTTTAAAAATTAAGTCAAGTTTACCATCCGATCCAGATTTTCCCATATTTGTGGCTGTGGATTGAATTGATTTTGTGAACAAAGTAAATTCAATACAATATATTCTAGAGAATGCTGAAGTGCTGTATATTCCCCAATAATTACATCATTAATTGGCTAA
Organism: Hystrix cristata; assembly: GCA_004026905.1. NCBI lineage: Eukaryota > Metazoa > Chordata > Mammalia > Rodentia > Hystricidae > Hystrix > Hystrix cristata. Next base: position 2,519 of record PVJO010028527.1, read on the forward strand.
GAGTAATCTCTGGTTTTCAGGGTGGGGGGGGTGTTCACATGGAGAATTTCATTCTTCTTGGTTTTTGTAGTTTTAGTCTAAAAACCAAAATATGAATTATGGACAAGCTTTATTTAATTAGTGCATATCATGACAGAACCTAGCACAACACTGCTATCACTGTTTGGAGATCGCAAAAAGTGTGTTTACCTCGAGCATTTCTATGCCTTTGGCTGGTAAAAGTGAATTTACTTAATAGTTAAATCTCGTTGGGCACATTTTCTAGATATGGAAAATATTACCACTCAGTTTTCCAATCACATATGCTCCGGTACCATCCTTCTAAGTGAGGCATCACTGGTAACAATCAACTTGTCATACTTTGATAGTAGATGAAAATGGGAAAGATAAAAATTGAGTCCAAAGCTGCTTTTATTTCTGAGATTTAAATGGCAGCCATTATCATTTCTTATAGCTCATTATGTGTGAGTGATGTCTAAGAGCAAAAGGCTCCATCCTGAGATTTTCCAAGACTTTTTTTCACTTTTCCATTACATTTCATTTTAATCAGCGGGGCAATTCTTATACTATAGATTTCACAGATGCTATTGAAAACAGATTCTTTGACATTTTTGTTTTAAATCATTATTTTCAAACAAATGCTACATACATAAATCAGCATCAGTACTTGTGATTAGGGACACATGAAATGAAACTAAAAGTTTTTCCTGTTCTACATATATTCGAAGATTAAAGTTTAATTATACTTTAAATTCTATAAGTAACAATGTAAATAAGCTCAAAATATCAACTCTTTCCAAAAACGTGTGGACATAAAAATAAAATATTTTCTGGCTAATTATACAGATTAAATTTCAACAGAAAAAGAAAACGTGTGACTCATTTGTCAATAACAAGTTGGTTTTTTTTTCCTCTGAAAGAGAGCTTCCCCAAATCAGCACCACTGCTATTCTGGACCTGTTAAGTCTTTGTTATGGCAACTTGCCTTTGCACTGTAGAATATTTAGTATTACATCTGGTCTCTATTTACCCAGGTGCCTGGGCTACCTGGCCTTTGACAGGAACTACCAAAACCATAAGCCAAATTAAACCTTTTTTTCTTTATAAATTAATTGTCTCAAATATTTCACTGTAGTAATAGAAAGCTGAACAACACATTCTTTGTCTTTTTTTCCTGCCTACTCTTTTATTTATTTATTTTTAACCAAGAACATGTATTGGTACATTGTACATATAATGATCACATTCATCACATTTATTTTGTACCTGTACATGATGCATCTTGGTTCCCCCCCTTCCCCACCCTCCCCTCTCTTCCCTCCTTCCCTATTTACAGCAGGTTTATTCATATTTTTCCATGATTTCCCTTTCCCTTTTCTTTCCTTTTTTTTCCCTTTCTGCTTTTCCCCCTTCTCTCTTTCTAGTTCTCCTCTCCTTTGTATATTATCTTCCTTTTATATAATATCTATTACACCTCTTTGTCCTTATTTACAGTTATGGTTTCTCATATCAGAGAAACAATTCGATGTGTGCTCGTGAGTGTCTGATTTATTTCACTTAACAGTGTGTTCTCAAGGAACATCCATTTACATACAAATGACTCTAGTTTATCTGTTTTTATGGCGGATTACTCCATTGTGTAGAAAAACCACATTTTCTTTAGCCATTCATTGGTTGTTGGGCATTTAGGTTATTTCCAGACTTAGCTATTACACATTGTGTTGCTATAAACATGGCTGTGCATATATCCCTGTGGTATGATGATTTTAATACATTCTACGTCAAACACTTCTAGACATGATAGAGATGGTTAAGATTCAGGTTTTGAAAATTGCTATCAAGTACAGACATGTAAATGCCCTTTAAATTATAACAGCGCTGATTTATTAAATTAATATATTTCCAAACTAACCATTCAACATATCTTATTTGAAAGGCCTGTTCAAAAGGAAACCCTGTCTTGTCAGTCTGTTACATTCCTTATTCGAGCACATATCATGCAAGTTTTTTAGACTTCACCCTTGCCAAAGACACAGTCCCATAGGTTGTCTGGTGCACAGTTAAAGTCAATCTTTCTGGTCACATTTAACACAACTCTTCCAAGCTCATTGACTCATCAGTAAATATTGCCTCTTTGCCAGCAGCCTCTAACCACATCCTCCATAAAAACATGAACACATATCAGGCCAGATAGAGTGAGGCCATTCAGCTTAGGTTGGAGCTCTTAGCTTGAATAGATCCATGTAACTCTATAAGACATAAAGTTACTTCCAAACCCCAGATATTTTATTGTGACATACTACAAAATATTTCCAAATTCTTTCCTAAAAATTGCTTTCTAAATAGAAAGTGCTTTAGTTATATAATCACTTTATTTTATAATGATATATTTTAAGAAAACTCTGAAATGTATTCATATGATAGTAATATTACTATTGGTAGAAGAGAGAAAAGGAAAACATATTCAGAATAGATGTAAGGCTTAGTTGCTTTTTTAATTTCAGGCATTGTCCAAGTTAAATTTTTTTTAAATCCTATTTTAGTTGAAAATCCTAATAAAATGCTGTAAGATTTTATTTTTACTATCCTTCATGTCAACGAGCTGAAGTCACGTTTCAGTAGTACTAACTCTAATCTGAAATGTCTCTATTTGGAAATACAATGTGCTAATTATTTTCTAGCATTTATTAGATATGCTGCTAAATATTTTATCTAGATCACCTCATTTAATCCTCAAATAACATCACTATTTATTAATTTCATCATTTTATATATGAAGGAACTGAAAGTTAAATAATTTGTTCAAGATCAACTGGTAAGTATTAGAGAATAAGATTGAACCCTCCCAGTATTGAGTACTATTCTTAGAAATTTGTTTATGATTGTATCCAAAGACAACTTAGAGAAGATACAGTATTTTTCTTGGACCACTTCTCTAGAGCTAGCTTATAGAACCAAGAGGAAATTGTTAACTTATGTATAAGGACAACCAAGTATTTCCAAATGACAGCTCAGCAGGCTTTATGTTAGATATTCATGTTATTTGTTAGGTTCTCAAGGCTTTATACTCTTCTTTATTCTAGCCCCCATGGAAGAGGCTATTTTATGTTATTCAAGATTGACTAGTTTCTACCCAAAGCAATGAGATGAGAAAATAATTCCAAAGAAAAGTATGAACTATTAGCTTATATAAACAATATGACATATAAGCAGCTTTAATAGTGTCTATGCTCACCTTTGTAAGTTTGGATTACCGTCTCTTCAATTTACTTACAATTCCATTTATATGAGGTTTAAGAAAGTTAATTTACAGGGCTAGAATTCAGAATAGTGATTTTCTTTGGGGGAAGCAAACAATGGATATTAACTATGCAAAAGAGAAAAAGGCAATGTTTGCACTCTTGAAAACATCACTGCAAACATTATTTCATTCTTGAAAACATTATTTCAATCTGTATAGAAGCCACGTGGACATGGAGATATATATGGAACTTGAGTATTTTGTTGTATGTTTGCTCTCCTACGGCATCTTATAAGTAATTCCAGATTTCTTCTTAAACCTGCACATATGGGTCCCTCGGGTCTACATTTTATTGTGAGAAATAAAATATATTGATGTGTTTATATCCATATTTATCATTGTTATATGTTCAATCACTTGATGAAGAAATCAGCCAAGAAAAGTAAAACTGTTTATTGCTTTTACTGGCATTACAGACCTTTACCTCTTTAAAGAAGAGCCAGCTGTGGATCAAAGTGTCTAATCTCAGTGCATATTGGGAAAGGCAGAGCTCATGCAAAGTGTGTGATTTTATTACAACTGTAAGAAACTGCATAGGGAGGGGGGAAGGGGGTGAGGGGAGGGGAAGGGGAAAAAAAGAAGCAACAAGATATATCATGTACAGGTACAAATTCCCTATGATAAATATTATCAATATGTACATCTAAAATGTACCACTAAAATAAAATTAAAAAAAATAAAAAAAAGAAACTACATAAGTTGGAACAGATGATGTAAGTTATAGACTAATGTATTTAAATAATGCAAATTATGAATTTTTTATCCACCTTTTTAAAAACATATTGGAATTATTTTATGGGTTAAATTATCACAAGTAACTAGTAAACACTATAATCACTATAATATTATAATATAAAGGGCTGGGGATTTAGCTCAGTGGTTCGAGTGCTTGCCTTGTAAACATAAGACCCTGAGTTCAATCCTCAGCACCAAAAATAAGAATAATAATAATAAAGTCAGTTTATTAGCAACAAAAAGAAAACTTAATTATTTCATAACCCTAACCCTAGCCCACGATGTTTTGACAAAAAAATAATGTTAATAAAACATTTTCTAAGGCGCAGAAATTTCTAAAAATACTATTTAGAGAAAAATCCAAATTAGAAATAAGTTTAACAAATTTCATGCACAACCTTGTAGGGGAGGAAATATCTTTTTTTTTTCTCATTCTTAGTTCTCCTTTTGAGGCCCTATAACAGCAAAAAAAAAAAAATTACCAAGAGAAAAGTATGCAAATTTATTTCATATAAGTTTTATAGGACACAAGAGCCCTAAGAATTAAAAATCCAAAGAAAAAAGGAAAAGTGCTGTATTTTTCTTTTTTTTTTTTTTACTAGATTTGATGAAGAAGACTGAGGCGAAAAGATGACAATTTTGAAGCTGGCCTGGGCAACATGGCGAGACCCTGTCTTAAACTAATATTTGAAAATAAAGAGTTGGGTGTGTAGCTCATTGTTAGATTCTTGTCTAGCATGTGTGAGCCTCCGTGTTCAACTCCAGCATTGCAAAAGAAAAAAAAGGCAAGGCAAAAAGAGCACACAGAGTACATAGGGGTGAAGAAGTACAATTAGACGAAGGAAGTATGATCTACCAGTAACCAACAGGGTGGGACAGACTCAGCAAGGTCTGTGTGTTCAGGTTCTGCTCACTGTCCTATACCTTCAGGCATGTCTTTTCCTCCAGGTATCAAGGAAGCACCTCTTGACTGTAATCTTTTGACTTGCTTCAAGGGAGAAGGAGAGAAGAGGGCGAGTATGATCTTCCCACCTCTGTTTTCTCAAATGCCAAAGTGTCACTTACAGGTTAATGTGTCTTAACCCCCATCAACCTCTACACAGACAACTCTAAAAGACTATTAAAACAAAGTAAGGAAAACACAAATAGTTATAATATATTTATAAATTGAAAAATAAATGTACTAAAAATGTCAACTTTTTCCAAAGTAAACTATAGAGTCGATACTATTAAATATCCGTGTTTTTTTTCCTAATTGACGGGGCCTTAAATTCATATGTAGATGCAAAGAAACAAGAATAGTCAAGGTACTTGTTAATGCCAATAAAATGTGAAAACTTACATAATTAGTATCAAAACTTTTTTAAAAAGCTACAGTAACTCGAAGAGTGTTATAATAGCACTAGAGTTTTAAAAAGAGAAATACAATCAAAATTCATTCAAAACATCAATGCTTATATATAAAAATTGACTTATGAAAAAGGTATTAGAATAATAAAGTTTTTTTTAGTAAATGGTGCTTGGTCAATTGGATGTTTATATGGCAAAATATTGAATTTGATCCCTACTGGATAATATACACTACGATATAATTTCAAGGTCACATGGACCAGAAGAAGTCTCTGGTCTGGTCAAACCCCAAGAAAATATGTGAATTTTTGAGTCTTCCTTACAGCTGGTTATAATCTATCCATTTCAGGCTAACAGGAGTTTCAGGGCTCCCTTCCTTTTCCCTGAGCCCAGTACTACACAGAGACACACACTGATGGGCTACCTCTACAGAGTTTTGTTTAAGGAGACTATAGTGCACACTTGAAATTATTAGGGTCTCCAGCATTCCTTGTTATTTTTTAGGTTAATTAAGAATCAGTTTCCGGTGCATCCATACTACAGCTCCTCGGTGCACTCCACTGTTCCCATTACCCATCCAAATAAAAAGTCAAGTAATGACCGTATCTTTTGCATGACTTGTCCTTCTGTGAACGGAAAGACCCCTTTTGCACAGTGGGCGATGTGCCCTTTTTCTTTTCTATGAGCCAGATCCTCCGAAGACTTCTTACCCATTTTAGAACCGATAAACTTTTTAGTAACTTCTCTGTTATCAGAGAAAAACATTTTACTAGAAAGTAGAGTGTGAAATAAGAAGGTGCAAACACCTTGTATCAGAAAGAAAATTTTCAAATACAGTATGTATTAGTTACCTTACTAGAGTCAATGGTTTGCAAGAGAGCAAATTTAATACAGGACATTTACACATTGCAACATTCACACACAAGCCAGATACAGAAAGAGTATAGAACATCTATCTATGCACTGGAGACCCGAAAGAACCAGTCAAGGCTGGGAGCCCACGGAACCGTCTCATGTAAGTCCGCGCCTTCACTAAAAGGCTGAAGAAATCTATACTGGAACTGGGATAGGACGCTCAAAGCAGAAAGACCAGTTTACCTGAAGCAAACAGCAGCCATCCCTGCTGGCAGCAAGTCCAGAGCTCCTTCTGTGATGAGAACAGCTAAGTTCCCTTCGGGAGAACCAGCCACAACAGAGCTTCTCCTGGGAAACAGCCGGCCCCCATCTTCTGTTCCCGTTCCCTTTATGTTGTGTCAGCAACAATCCTCAGGTGGATCTTCTACGCCCAGAACCACACCAACTCAGTCCAGCTGGGCATTTTATATGCAAATTGACCACAGTAAGTCCATCACACAGTATAAATGAAGTCCTGACATTTTATTTATAATTTAAGCATTGTAGTTTTGCACATAGATCCGTATTAATCACCAATGTTTAACGTGTAAAAAAAAAAATTCATTCTTCATACTTTAAGAGTTAAAAAGTACACCTGTTTTTAGAGATTGAAAATTGTCACTGAAATTGCCTACAAAACAATAAAAATTAAAATGATTTTACCATCTCCCAGACTTTGCAATCTGCGAATCAAAAATTGAGAGTATCTGAATGAATCTAAGTGACCACAAGACACATAAAATAATAAGGCATATAAAATGGAAGAACCAAATATACTTTTCATCTGAGAAGTACAGTACTAGTTGATTCAAAGATACTATAGGGAAACCTGGTTCTCTGCAGATATTTGTATTTCTTACACAATCCAGTGCTTTATATGAAAAAATATGAACAATAAAAGGGACCAGGAAGGTAAAAGTAAAAATAGTTTAATATAGTTTTAATGAGTGTATACATTAAAAATTAAAAGAAAATCTTTAAGCATTTGTACAAAGTTGAAAAATAAGGAAAGAAAGATTGCCTGTAGCACTCTAGAACATTTACAGAACTGTTCTGCACAAGCAGTTAGAAGAAATGCCATCTTATGTGGAAAATCAGAAAACATGTTCTTGAAATCCTGAAGTGTTACAGTTTGGAGTAACTCATGATGTTAGCTGATATATGATAATACAGCTATGCCAATTATTTATTGCTGAAGTCCATTCTGACTGAGCCGTGCCTGTGCTATCCTGGTTGGTAAAAACTATCTCCTTGAGTTAACAAAAATGAATTCTCTTTATTCATGAGTTCCACTTTTACTAATTGGCTAATGCTCTACAATGTATCTGTAACCCCCAAAGTAATACTCCTAGTACTTTGCTGGTCATTTGTGGACATGTACAGAGAGGTGAGCAACATGAGTTTCCAGGCAAACGTCCCCAGAGGAGACCAAGAAAGTCACTGCTGGCTTCCTGTTTAAGTTCTCAGTCAGAGAGGACCAGAGACAGGAGATGGAGAGGATGGTTTGGAGTAGTACAAGAAACTCAGCTTCGTGGCCAGGGCGACTCAGATTTGAATTCCAGCTCATGGTTAGGGGCTGGCCTCCAGCAAGTTGCAATCTTCTGGAACTCATTTTCTCCCTTCCAAAGTAGAATAGAAAAAACCCAGCATCTACCAGCGTGTTTTATTTAGGATTTAAAAGAAAATATTCAGTGTAAAATATGTGTGTGGTAGGAGCAATGATTCCGCATTTGCTAATTCCATATTGGCAGCAATTATACAAAACGAAACTACAGCAAGTGGCAACCAAATATATATAAATACATATACACAGTCATATCTGTTGCATTTCATTCTATTGCAAAATTATTTATATTATAGATAATTATTTTGAAAATTTTAGTATAAACTATATGTAAATACAGACTGAAGAAAATATGTAAAACCTTATGATATGAAAGATTATTCACCAAAATAATGCTACATGATTTTACACTAATGTACTTTCACAATAAAAATCAGGGAGTTTGGTTTGTTTTTCTCAATAATAACTTTTATTAGTTTTTTTCTCCCGCCTTGCCAAAACACAAAAATTCAACCTGAAAGTGTATATGTTTACCTGACTTCTAAGAAAAATACCATCTCAAGATTGTGCTTTTTCAGTTGTCTGTCAGTCTGGGGGAATTTTTCCTGGCAACTTTCCATTCCTAGCCTTTAACAGAGCCTACATCTTAGGAGGATTTTATTTAAAGTTGTTTATAACCAACTTCCAAAAACATTGAATGTCAATTGCACTATACTTGGAAAAGAAGTTATTTGTCACTATAGATTTCTTATCGGATCTAGCTTGTTGCAAAAGCAAGGCCTTTTATTTTATGTGAAAAATGACTTCTGATTTGATTTAGTGGCAAATTTTAATTTAGACTTTCTAGTTTAATTTTCTTCTCCTCTTCTCTGACCATATGAAAAAATATCCCAGCAGTGCAAAATGTGCCTGTTTGCTATTAAAAAAAAAAAAAAAAAGCAGAATCTAATAGAGTACAAAGTGGCAAACATACTAAAATGGGTAATTAAGATATAATTTTAAAATGGGAAAGATCCTTATAAAAATAGAACATTTAGGAAAATTCTAATTATCAGGCATTTCTAAGTATTTTCGATTCCATATTGCATAATTTTAATCACCCACTTTTCAAGATATGTTCTACTGCTATGGCTAAGCTTTAAACAAAAGAAATAAGATTCTAATTTTTACAACTAAAAATAGTTATTAACATAGACAATATTCTAAAATGGTCTTAAGATCAGATTTTTTCAAGTAGATACACAGAAACAATATACTAAACCTTTTTATTTATATAAATGTGTCTAATTTCTGAAAGTATTTTGGAAAACACACACACCAAAAAGACTGAACGTTTTACCAAGATTATAAAATAAGTCAGTGATAAAATAAGGAATATAATTAAGATCTCTGACCTTATGGTTGTACCTATAAATTCCTCATTGTTATTCATTTTCTAATTTATAACACTGTGTTATAAACACAGTGAGTACATTTTACATTTTTTCCCTAGTAAGGTATTACAGTATGAGATCCTCAGGGATCAAGACTTCCAACTGCCCTTCTATGCATCTAAAAATTACTAATTCCATTAAAGATTAAAAGCGGAAAAAGACAAATGAAACTGAGTGGATATGAAGATTTTTTGCCAGCATACAAAAAGTTTATTATTAAATTCTCTAAGAATGCTAAGCATGTTTCTGACCATCATTACGATATTTTCTTTTTGTTCTAGCTATTACAATTGGATTCCATATGATTAAATCTAACCCAAAATTTTACTTCCGGGTCATACCAGTAAAACTGGACCTGATGATTGTTTAAAGGAAAGCTAGTTATTTTTATATTACCCTTTATTTGACGTATACCTTGCAATCTGAAATCATATATGACAAAGTAGTGGCAGCAGAGAAGAGTCCATGGAGAATGTGTGTATTCTTGTTCTCACACTGCTAAGGGTAACTGTCATTTAGAGATGCACACCCCACTCTAGTCTCATTTTTCTCCTTGGTCTGATCTTTGCCTTTGAGGGCATTCAACCCTATATTCACTTAGCTTCATCACCAGCTCCATACATAGTGTGGGTATCCATTCCTGTGTAACAGATTGCTACGCCTCAGTCCTTAAAATAATGCATATGTATTATCTCATGGGTGCTATGGTCAGGAATCTGGACCCCACTTTGCTGCATCTTTTGCTTCCATGTCTCTTGCAAGGTTACAGTCACAGTGTTGACCAGGGCCGTGGTCCCAGCTGAGGCTCCAGTGTGGAAGCATCCAAGCATCCCAAGCGCACCTGGCTTGGGCAGGATGCGATGCCTTGCAGGATGTCAGACCTAGCAGGGCCAGGCCCTTGCTGTCCGAGGGTTCTTTGTTGCCTTTGGTTCTTCATTGTAAGTACCTCTTTGTTGGGCAGCTATCTTTATCAGAGCAAAGACTCACTAGAATAACGAGCATAACAGAAGATAAAAGTTAAAATAAAAGTTAAAATCTTACCTAATATAATCATGGGTGATCTTTCACTTCCTTTGTTACGTTCTGTTACAAACAAGTCACAGATCCCACCCGTTCTCACAGGGAGAGGACTGCAGGAGTGTGTGGATACCAGCAGACAGGGTCGTACAGCCGACCTGAAGCAATGCTCAAGCCCAGGCCAGCGCCTGGATCTACAGCTGTGCATCAGTCGTTCTTTATCTCACATTCTTAGAACCCTTTTCCCCTCTGGTATCCTGACTCCAGGAGCTCCATGCTCTAGCCCCTTTCTTGCTAACTGATTACTTGCCAGGAAACTTGGCCCCTTATTTTACGTATATCACTCCTTCAAGTGCCTAACCATAGGTACTACTTTTGGACTCCCAAATGAATTGATTGCTCTTTGGAATTATTTATTAATTTTCCATTGCTGATTATCTAGGCTTTTTGACAATTTGTCAGATGAATATTCTAAAATTTACAATTGGTTTGTACCTTTAACTAACAGTGCTCGTACCACATCTATTTTGACCCCATAGACTAATGTCTGCTTTTCAAATACTCAGTCCCAAATCTTATTCACACACGGCAGTATTTGCTGTTTTTCTGACCTTTCGCGTCTGCTTGGTTTCCTGACTCTACCCTGTTCTGATCTGACTCATCCGGATCATGCCTAAGCATGTGATCTGATTCAAGTTGAGTTGCTAACAATAAAAACTTTCATCTCCCATAAATCCCTCCCTAGCTGAAGTTTCCTGTCTAATTATAATATTTATAAGAATCTCAGAAAATTTAAATACTCATTGAAGCGCAAACCTATAATGATGAAGAAAAGAGGCTTCAAATCCAGTAGGAATTCAAACCTGGAAGTTTCAATTACTCTGGCTGTGTCAATTTTATAAATAGTTCAGAAGGAAGAAAAGATAATTCTCTATTGAGTCCAACATTATTTCACAAAGTACAACTTTGTTTAAATCTTATGATTTTGCCCTTAGATAACCTCTTGTGTCATCCATTTTTACATGTCAAAATCCCATCTCTACTTGAGGTACATTTCAATTGATACTCCATCCTTGAATCTGTTTCCAAACAGTAATCCAACATGCAGCATGCACCGTCTCAAAACGCCCAGAAAGGACACTCAGGCGGTTCATGGAGCGCATCACAGTCATTATATCTGTGACCCAAACTGGCTGTAAATTTTCTTATATCAAAACCAATGTCTTTTGTATTGTTTTCTCCAGTGAAGTATGTTCAGTATCTATATATTTTTACTATATTTGTGGGAGTAATATATTAATGCTCAGTTTTATTATGAATAGACGGTACTTGCTTTAGGAAAAGAGAATTGGTATCTTCTATATCAGACATAATCCAATAAATGATTTAAGCTAATATATGCTGTTGTTAGTATTTACTAAGTGATAGTTCATATAAATAGCAAAGCTCAGTTTTTTAAATATTTACTGCAATTTAACATATAGTTTCGATAATAAATCTTGGGATTTTCTGCCTCATATCTTCCTAGATTATGTGTTATTAAACTATTGATTTATTTGTGGTATATCTGTATTCCTGCTGTATTTCATACATAGAAACATTAATTAAAAGAATAGTGGCATTTAAAATACTTCAAATGTCTTAAAGTATCGCAAAGGTGAACATTAGAATCAGTGTCATAACAATGTAAAGATTACCTTATATAGATAAGCCAGTGCAGGCTAAGAGCCTAAGTATGGAAATCTGCAGGAAACTTGGGGATACTGGGATTGCCAAAGTGGATCCCCATTTTATTTTTTTAGTAGTTTCATTTCTTTTGAGACAGGGTCTTGCTATGCAGTTCAGGCTGGCCTTGAAATCACTATGTAGCCCAGGCTGGCCTCAAAGTCAAGGTGATTTTCCTCCCTCAGCCTCTCAAGTGCTGGGACTACAAGTATGCAACCACCAGCCTCGGCCTGGATCCCCACTTCAGGAAGGAAATGTTTCCCTAGTTGTTGGGAGTGTTGTTGGAAGATGGCTTTCATCTCTTAGTTCCCTTCGGAAATAACTTCTGCTAAAAAACATTGTTTTTCACAAAGCCATGCCTCTCCCCAGGGCAGCTCACATCTAAAGATTGACCAGCTAGCGATCTGAAGACCAGCACACTCATCATTTGGGGCAAATCTGAAAGTTTCTGCAGCTCCAGAGTTTGACAATGTTCTTCACTGGAACTTCACCGCTGTTGAACTTCTGCCCAATCCTGTATCCTTCACCTCTTCTACAGCTCTTAGTCACGAAATTATTTTCTAAGAAGCCCTCTGCTTGTAAAATTCCACCTGGGAGTCCACTTCCCAAGGAATCCAACTTAAAACTATCACTAAAATGCTCTCAGTGGGTAATAGAATTTCTACAAAGAGATAAAATTATGATTCTTTCATGTTTCTTCCTAGAGAAGGTATTTGATATTACGGGTTGAATAATTATTTGCTGTTGGGGCTGCCAGGTGCATTGAAGGATGTTAAAGCTGCATTTTTGGCTTCTACCATTAGATGCCAGTAGCAGAGGTATACAGGTACATACACTAAGTGATTAAAAAATGTCTCCATATATGTCATGGTTTATACTCAGGGTGTCCCCCAAAAGGCTCATGTGCTTGGAAAGTGCTTGGATTGTGGAGATGCTGTTCTTACCAGTGGACTAACCCGCTAATGGGTTTACAGCTAAATGTTCTGTTAGGAGGTGAGGCCTGGTCAGAAGAGGTGGGTCACCGGGGGCATTTGTTATCTTTGGACTCGTGTGTGTGTGTGTGTGTGTGTGTGTGTGTGTGTGTATAAATAGACGGATGAGATGTCATCTTACTGCATATCTTTCCTCCCAGCTCCTCCCTTAGATCTCTGCTTCCTGACCACCATGATGTGAGTAGCTTTCCCCCACCAGAACCTCCCACCCTGCTATTTCTACCTTGGAGCCAGATGACAGGGAACTGTAATTGTGAATCAAAAGAAACCTCTCCTACTTCAAGCTGTGGGTGTTGGGTGTTATCTCAGCAATAGGAAAATGACTAAGAAAAGTGTGCCTTCAGGAGCAAAAATCTGCTGTTAGGAACCACTCTTCTGTGGCTAATTTTGGCAATAGTAGAATTAAAAATGGAGGAAGGAGGCTAGACTAACCCAGACACCAGGAGCAAGTGCACCAGGCACAGCAGGTGCACAGGACACAGACGCTGGAGGCCTGGCACAGAGAATCATGGTGTCTTGCTCCCCTCCACCTGGCCCCCATCAGGCTGGCGTCACTCCTCCAGCCACGCTCATCCTTGGATTAACCATTAACAGCAGAGTTCGTACAATTTTGGAAATAAAGATCAATGGGATTTATTCTTTGAATGCACATAGTGTCTCTAGAATGTTTAATCGTGCTCAATGCATATAGGATTCGTTGTATATAGGCTTTTTAAAGTTGTTAAATGCCCCCCTAAAAAAGAGTTGTTAAATTATCTATACTCCTTGATAAAAAGCAGTATTCTCCAATTAATTCCTCAAAGAGACTATGGGTTTTAGTTGCCCTCCCCCTCAAAAATTCTTAAAGTGCCAGTATTCTTAAAGGTTTTCCTGATTTGTTCTAAATGTCCTGGGTATACATTGCAGTCATAGAGGCATTGCCTCCTCATGTAGTCCCTTCTAGGAAAGGTATAATATGAAATTCCAGAGCATTTCTTTAAACTCTTGAATACTTTTATATTCTTATAAAATTCTTACACATATAAAGCTGGGGCTAGAGGGAGAAGAGATGTGTAGCTGAGACAGAGCGAGGTGTCAGGGGCATGTGGGGACCAGCAGAGAAAGCAGACCTGCAACTATATCCAAGATACTGCCCATCACCAAGTGTTCTGATTGTCTCTACTATCCTGATTGTGTCTGAGGACTGATTGTCTCTGAGGGTCTCTGATTATCTCTACTACCCTGATTGTCTCTGAGGACTGTGACAACTTGTTCCCATCCATGTTGTTTATTTTCTCTTTTCCCCCCTTTTTTATTGATGAATAATTGACATACAAAAAAGCTGTATGTATGTATTTCATGTATACGTTTTGATGAATTTGAAAATAAGTACATACCCAGAAAACATCACCGTAGGCAATGCTGTAAACTTAATCATCGCCTCTAAAAGTTTCTCACTCCCTTTTATTGGGGGGATTGGTGTGTGTAATAAAAACACTTTAAACACCATAGGATTAAAATGGACACATACCCCCCAAAATAATACTTAACATTAGATCTACCATTTTGGCAAAATTTTAAAGCTAGAATAGAATTTCATTAACTATGTACACTATACAGAATTCTAGATTTATTAATTTTGCCTAAGTCAAATGAAGAACCCTTTGATCAACACCTCCTTCACCTCCTGTCTCCCGAACTTGTAGTAACCATCATTGTATTTGCTGCTTCTACCAGTTTAACATCCCAGATACAAACGGATCCTATAGTGGCCATTCTTTTGTATCTTGCTTATTTAACATGGTATAATGTTCTCCAGGTTTATGCATATTGTACCACATGGCAGGATCTCCTTTACAAAGGCTAAATAGCATTTTATTTTATGAAAGTACCACATTTTTTCCTACCCATTCTTCTGTCCGTGAAGAGTCAGCTGATGTGCTATCATAAACAACGCTCAATCACAAGGGAGTACAGATATCTCTTCAATATCATGGTTTCAATTTTGAATTATTTTGGGTCTATTTCCAAAAGTGAGCTTGCTTGATCATATGATAGTTCTACTTTTAATTTTTTGAGGCACCCCCACATTGCTGTCCATAGAGGCTGTACCAATTTACATTCCAACCAGAAGTGTACAAGTCTTCCCTGTACCCCACAACTTTTCTGACATTTGTTACCTATTGATTTATTTTGTGACTAGCCATCCTTACAGGTATGAAATAACATCTTATTGTGTTTTTGACTTGCACTTCTATTCCAGTAATTTTAAAAAGAAGAGTAATTTGTATGTGTGCCATAAAAGGATTACTCAAACCAAATGCTAGCTATCCATCAGACAAAGGTCTAACATCTAGAATATACAAAGAACTCAAAAAAATTAAACCTCCTAAATTTAAAGACCCAATCCAAAAATGGGCAACTGAAATGAATAAACATTTCTCAGAAGAAGAAATAAAAATGGCAAATAAATATATGAAGAAATGCTCAACATCACTAGTCATTCGAGAGATGCAA
>PVJO010028528.1:0-18038 GCA_004026905.1 Hystrix cristata
ATCTATTTGTATAAAAGTATTAACAATCAGAATATAAAGCAATGCAAAAACTGCAATAGCGAGTAAGCAGATTCCCTGACTTAAAAATGAGTAATATACACATGTAGATATTTCTCAAAAATTTACAACAAATTCCAAATATTGTACCTCTGAACCTTTTTCACATAAACATTTTGAAAACTGAATTAACCTTTTTAATGCATTCAGTATTAAAAGAAAATCTGCCAGCTTGGATCAGTTTATACAAGAAATATATATTCTAACAAGTTTTTTAAACAAAATTTATGTATATTATGTTATTACATGGTATGTGGTCTGTGGAATTTTATATGGTAAGACCGAAAGACATTTTTTTCATGGAAATGGAAGAATATGAATTGGAGCATGGGCTCATTTTAAAATGCCAAAATATTATGGATTTTTCTGATCATAAACTATATTATAGGTATGTTCAAGCTCTGAAATTAGATAAATACATAGCAATGGCAAGTTTGGTGTGCATATGGTACACAATAATGTAAATTTGGTGCTTTTAGGTACAATATTCAAGTATTCTGAAAATATATTATGGATGAGATTTTAAATCAAGTAGAAGGGATCTGGTTCTTACTTGATTATTCAAAACAGAGCTAGTCTCCAATCCCACCACTGAGTACATATCCAAACATTAAGATCAGTAGGTTAAAGACAGATCTGTACTCTAAGCTTCACTGTGGCATTATTCTCAATAGCCAAGATATGGAATCAACAAAAGTATTCATTGAAGTAAGAAAGGATGAAGAAAATGTAGCGTTACACATCACACAGGGCAGTACTACTCGACCTGGAAACAAGAAAATCTGGCATTTTGAAACAACTCGTACAGAACTGGAGAACATTATGTCAAGTGGAGTAAACCAGCCACAGAAAGACACAGCACATGTTCACAATTAAATATGGAATATGCAAAAGAATGCTTGAAAGTACAGGGTAGAATGGAGTTAAATGGGGTCGAGGGAAGTGAGAATCTGGAGATACTGATGAGAGGATGCAAAAATTAAATTACATGGAAGCAATAAATTCAAGTGATCCCCATAGTACAACATGGTGACTATTACTAATAAAAATGCTTTGTATTCTTCAAAGCTGCCAAAAAAATGATTTTAAGTGTTCTCATCACAAAACTAAGCACATAAGGTAATGCATATATTAACTAGCTCAATGAAGAAATTGCACAACATGTACACATTTTCATGTTACACACGACTATACAATTTTTACTTATCAATT
Source organism: Hystrix cristata (assembly GCA_004026905.1). Classification (NCBI taxonomy): domain Eukaryota; kingdom Metazoa; phylum Chordata; class Mammalia; order Rodentia; family Hystricidae; genus Hystrix; species Hystrix cristata. The sequence continues at coordinate 1,270 of PVJO010028528.1, forward strand.
TCATAAAATTAATGAACTGAAAATAAAGTTAGTCTCATTCGTCAATATCTTACGAAATTACATACACTCACTGTTGCTTGCAATGGTGACAGTACATAGTAAAAATAAAACAAAACACAACAACAAAAATCTATTATCTCTGGGTGTTTATGAATTGCCTCTGATCGTGATCCTGTTGAGCTATTGATGCACTAATAATTGACCTATGGCCAAGGAGCCATGCACTTTAAGGTTATTAGAGTGTCTGTTATCAGAAGTTAAACATTATGTTAAGTAAATATAAAAACAACTCCAGTAATGCCTCTGTTCATGAACGCTCCTGTATGTACACAATTTGGTTCACAAACAAAAATGCTCTGCAAGATTTTGCTTCAGTTCTCAAACTACACATTGAGAAAAAGCACGACCAGGGCCAGCTTCTCCACACAAACACAAATGTAGCCATCTTTCCCAGAACTGTAAAACAAATTAAGTTCATAGACCAAGATACAGTACCACTGTTCTCCTAAGGCAAAATTATATATAACCATTTGTTTTCTGTGTTTCCTTAGAGCTTGAAAACCAGTGTGGATGCTGGAAGGATTACAGTCATTCTCTAAAACTCCTCAGCGTCCCCTTGAATCTAATTTTATTCAATAACAAAAATAATTGACTCCTATATTAAAGGAATAATTTTCTCCATAAGAGTGAGACCTTGCAGAAGTCTGTTAATTAAGCTTTTTACTAGAGATGAAATTGAGAATTCAGCATGTCTTCAGTGATCTAGCATATTCTATTTGACACACCTTATTAAAATCACAGAGTATTTAACTGACTATCTGCATAAATAGCTATCAAGCAGGATCTACAAAAACATAAAGACTTTCAATAAAATAGTGGCAAATTTTGGGAAGAACTTATATTCTAGATTCCTTTTTATCACTTAAAATGCCAGTGAAAAAATTGTGTTGGCAGCAGTTTGGGGAATCTACATGTAATTCCGCCACAGAGAGAAGTCTGACTTTCTTTATTTCATTCTGAGATTGGAGAAACATGCACACACGTGCTCAGAGGTTTACAACTATACATGAAAACTACTTTCAAATGGAAAAAAAAATGAGCATAATGCTACAATACAGAGTAATGTCTGTGGCACTGAATTAGAATGTGATAACGAAATAACATGAGTAGACTAATTTGTTGAGGATTGTAGGCTGCAACATGTGGGTGACTCTCATACTGAGCGTGGCCTCTATAAGTTCCTTTCCCATAAAGCCTTGCAGAAGAATTCCTTTGAGCTCATAAAAGTGAGCTCAATCCCCAAATCGTACTTCCACTTGTCCCGTCAGAAGGAAAATGGTGGATATTTAATCTGTGATTTTTTCACTCAAAATTTAGCATGTAATATGATCATTTGCATTAGATTTGAGAATGTCCAAATTTATTTACTTATTTATTTTTAAATTGACAACTAAATTTTATGTATTTATCATGAATAATATGTTGTCTTGAAGAATATGTATGAGTTGTGGGCCGATTAAATCTAATTAAAATATGTCTTATCTCATCTAGTTATAATTTTGAGGCGAGAACCCTTGTCCACTGCCTTACTATATTTCACGAATACAATATATTGCCATTAACTATAGTCAACTTGCTGTATAATAGATTCGTTGAACTTCTTCTTTCTATTGATTTGTAATTTCATCTTACTTGACCAACATCTGCACTATTCCACCTAACCATTCCAGTCTGTAGTATCTAATATTTCACTTTCTTTTTCTACGAGATTTTAAAAATAGGTTCTAGTGTGTGAGAGTTAGGTCTAGAATACACAATATCAGAATGAGTCAAGCGACAACGATTCACCTCTTAAAAGCCAATATACCCTGGGCTCAGCTATAGGAAATGGAGGGTGACAATCTCATTACTTACTTCAGGAATTCTCTTCCTCTCAACAACTAATTATCTTGCCATTACTTGGTCTAACTTATGCTTACTTTCTCCTGAAAAAACTACAGTGAGGTCTCACTCTAATAATTACCACATAACCCCAGGCAAAAATTGATGTACTTTCTGGTTTTGTCTCTATTAAAAGGAATCAAGGCGCTTGAATTCGAATCACCTGATATTTTTAGAAGATTCAGGGCAGGCGTAAGTCTTCAAGTCTATGCAAAGTAATCTTCACTCTAAATAATACCCTCAAAACTTCAAGGACCACAAACAGAAAGATGCAAAACTGGGTGGTTTTGTGCTATCAGATTTGTGCTATCAAATTTGTGTTCCTAATTCAAAGTTACTTTCTCCCTCTTCTCTCAGGGTTGTACAGTTCACTTTAATTCTTTACCTAATAACGTGATGCTTTCTTGTTTATATAAAATAAAAATATTTGACCCATCCGAAAAGAGGTGTTCATTTTAGAACTTATTTTTCTTCACTTATGATAAGGAAGTTATTGAAATTAAAAATCAAAGGTCTACGCATTTTCTGGAATGCAAGGAAAAAATATTATCAATTCTTTCCCGATGAGTCAACTTTCTCCTCCAAAAGGATAAAGGAATTTATTATCAACGCTATAAAAAACAACCCCCCAAGCTAGAAATCTACAAACAAAGTCATGAGCAAATCATCACGCCATCTGATAGATTTTTCCCAGACACCCAGTAATTGCATATTAAGACTGATCAATTTTAGATAGACTTGTAACATATAAATTGTAACATATAAGAGTTGTAACGTATAAGTTATGACATATTCCAGTAAGTTGGTTGTGTTAGTTACTTTTCTAGAGTCAATGTTTGCAAGAAAGCAGATTTAATAAGGACAAGTTACAACATTTGCACACGAGCCAAATTTAGGAAGAGTGCAAGATGTCTGTTGATGCACTGGAGACCCGAAGGATCCTAGCAAAGGCTGGGAGCCCACGGCACTGTCCCGTCTACCGCCATGTCTGCACTAAAAGACCAGATAAATCCGTACTCAAACCAATATGATGCTTATAGCTGAGATGAAGACTAGAGCTCCCCAACGCGAACAGCAGCCATCCAACTACAGCAAGGCTCTGAGCTCCTTCTGAGATGAGAACAGCCAAGTTCCTTTGAGGAGAATCAGCCACAACAGAGCTTCTCCTGGAGAAGAGCCAGCCACTGTCTTCTGCTCCTGTTCTCCTTTATGTGCTGCTGGCAATATCCTTCAGGTGGATCTTCTGCACCCAGCACCATGGGAACTCAGTTCAGCTGAGTGTCCCTGCTCAAGGTGACCATGATGAGTCCATCATTTTGGTAAAACTTAGTTACTAAAAGTATGCAATACTGTACATACGAAGCACTTTATACATTATCTTGACTTGTGTTTGGTTAGAAATATGTCTTGATGAAAGAAAAGTTTGTAATGTAAAGTTAAAATGAATACAGAAGAAAGCTATTAGATCAACTCAGATTTTCTATTAAGCTAAAACAAAACAGCTTTTTTTTTTTTTAAAGTGACTTGTGCAGAGAGAGAGAGAGCCAGAAAGTTCTGATAATTGAAAAACAAAGATAGTGCATTCAGTTTAATCAGTATTGAAAGTAAAGGAAGTTATGAATTGGGCTTTTAACTCACACAGAAAGCAAATTTAGTAGCTAAATTATCTTGAAAGACAGAGGAAAATGATCTATGTGAAAGGCTAAAGGAGAACAAATACGAGAGTTATTTAAGTAGGACCTAGTGAAAACAAGCCAAACTGTGATGTGTGGAACTGTAAACTAGATTTTTGGTAATAGAGAAACTGCCATAACATTCATCATGGGACTTAGAGTACAACCGACAGGGAAACGCTTTGACTAAAGATAATTCTTTTTCTCTTTCAGTCTCATCTACTTTCCAGCTGTTTGTAAATCTCATGTGAACTTGGAACTCTGTTCTCCTGTCTTTTCTTTTTTCTGATCTTTCTCTGCTTTTAGAACATTTTTAGCTTAGCTTCACAACAACAAAATTTAATTCCATAAGAGATTTAGGGTATTTTTATATAAAAATGTTAGTATGGTGAATAATCAATAAGATTCTGCTTCGATACTGTTGAAATTTAATAATTTGGATAGAGCAATAAAAAATAAAGAAATAAATGTTTAGATTCCACTCAGGATGTAGAAAACTAGAAATAAAATTATTCCTAGCTTTACAATAACATGAAAAATTAGGACACACCAAATTCATGATGCCTTTGAATTCATGGGAGAGCTAAGGTCAAAGGTCAACCACCTGCCCGGAAATCAAAGGACAGATGGATTCCTGTAGGCAAAGATGGACCATATGCCTTTGCTAACAGGAGGCAGACTCAACCAGCTAGAAATGTGAGAGAGTTAGTGGAGGCAGAGTGTGGGCTGATGAGAGGATGTGCAGCATATGGGGCTTTTCACCACTTCTACATGCACACACACACACACACACATACACAATGACAAGGTTGGTGAGAGAGAATCCTGAGCAAGTTCTTTCATAATGCAGCCCCAGGACAGGGAAAGAACAGCCTGTACAAGAAAGACGTGAAACCTACCGCAGTTCTTTTCTCCACCTTCAGGATAAAACCAAAACCAGCTTCAGGGAAGAAAAACTAGCACAACGACCTCCTTTTGGATATTAGTGAATACCCATCGCAGATGGGGTAATGGAAAAGAAAACTTCCCTCAGGAGGGGAAAGAATATTTTCTGGGTATCAATACACAGAGGAGGGAACAGGAATAGAAAAACGTCCCACTCCCTAGACACAGAGTAAGAGTGTTTGCCTAAGAGTGACATATTGCAAGAGCAAAAAAAAAAAAAAAAAAAAAAAAAAAAAAAAAAAAAAAAAAAAAAAAAAAAAAAAAAAGCTTAGTTTGCCGTCATAAAGCTAACTGTCTTATATGGACAACGTTGGAAAATTTGCAAGATTGTGGGAGTAGAAAAAAAAAGGGAAAGCATAAGCAGACTGTGAAACAGACGTGGATGAAAAAAGTATACATATTATGTAATTTACCATTTTAATGATTTCTAAAATCACAGTTCAGTGATATTAAATTCATTCATAATTTTGTACACCCGTCAGTACCATACATTTCTATAATACTTTTCATCTTGTGAAATGACAGTAAACCAACATGTTCTTTCTACTTGGTTCCTGGCAAATGTATTCTACTTTTTTTGACTACTTTAATATCTCATAAAAATACACTATGTTTGTCTTCCTGTGGCTAGATTATATCGCCTGTCATAATGTTCTATGGGTTTTCCCATGATGTAGGGTATGATGGACTTTCCTTATGAAAGCTGAATAATATACCATTTTATTTCGATGCCACATTTTGCTTGTCCACTCATCTGTTAATGGGCACTTTGGGTGAGTCCACATTTTAGCTATTGTGAATAATGCTTCTAGGAACGTGGTGATACAAATATATCTTTGAGTTTCTGCCTTTGATATTTTTGCATATATAGCCAGAAGTACAATTGCTGGATCATGTGGGACTTCTGGTAACAGTTTTTGATATACTGCTGTATGGTTTTCCACAGTAACTGTGCATTTCACATTTCATCTGAATAAATTACGGACCTTAGCAGATGACAATAAAGCAATATTTGTTTATTGACTGTAACACATATACCATACCAATATGATATGTTGATGCTACAGTTTAAATGTAAACTGTCCCTGAAAAATCTCGTGTATTCAGAGGCGGGGCTGTTGCAGGTTGACTAGATCATGGGCACAGTTCACCCATTAGTGGGTTAATCCACCAATCACGTCATAGCCGAGGGTGTTGTCAGGGGCTGGGGCAGGGTTAGAAGAGGTGGAACACCGGCTGTAGATTTAGAAGGGTGTAGTCTGGTCTATGGCTCCTGCCTTCTCATCTCCTTCCTGCTTCTGTGGGTTGAGCACATCTTTAGCCTATATGGGAAACTGATGTAGTCTGTATGGGAACTCTTTCTGTTACTCTAAAAACTTTCTAGTAAACTTTAAAACGTCCTAAAATTTTTAAATTAACATGCAAAAGCATACCTTGTCTTATTATATTTAAAATGCTGTAAACTATATATACAAAGAAAATCTATAAAACAGAGAAAGGACAAATTAAAAACAAAGATATGAACTATAGATCTCTGAACACTAGAATACACACCCTCATCCATGCACACACACAAATGTAAACAAATATAAACAAATATCAGACTTTCTATAACTAGTAAAATCATTTTTAAAAGAGAAGCGTGAATTTTCAGATCTGAATAGAATTAAATAATCATTCTATTGTAGCTATAAAGTTTCCATTCCTTGTGGCTAAAAATCGTGGACATAATTATGTAACTATCTGTTTAAACTCTGAGAAGTACATAATGGTAGGTAATCAAGGAGAGAAAGTAAAACACAAATTATGGCAAATACAGCAGGTTCATGTCAAGATTCTGTGATGGTTGCAATCCCTGATGTTCAAGGAGCACAAATTTAAACAAACAAACAAACAAAAACAAACACTCTTCACTGTAGTGGGTTTTATTCTCCACCCCCGCCAGGCACTCTGGAGTCCTCTGAGGCCAAGAAGATACCTAAAATAATGAGAAAAAATAATCTCCTATTTGTGTGGAGGAACTGAGAAATGTTTGCTTCTGTGTTTTAAATTTTCTTTAGGAAACTCCAATTCTTTTTTCTCCTCATTTGGCCCTCAAGGCTGAACATTTGTGAACAATGTATGATCCTTTCATATCCTTTCTCCATATTCTTAGCCACAGAACCAGTAAGAGGCATCCTAGTGGCACAGGATATGTGAAAACCTGAGAGAGGAAGATAGAGAAAGAGATCTGATGTGTGTGAAGCCTGATGCTCACCCCTGAGCTGTTGCTGTGTGGGGCTGAGCTCTCATGGTGCGGCCCTGAAGAGACTGATCGCCTGCTCAAGGAAAGAAAATTATACAAAAACTAAGTGATCTCCACGGGGTTTTGATGAAATCCAAACACATGTAATGTAACCACAACAACGTTAAGGATGCAGCACAAAATCACTCCACACACAAAGAACCAGGAAATTTTCAGGGACCACCAAGGAAAAAGCAAATCAAGAGATTTTAACCTGAAACTGGTTTGGATGAGGTGTCACTGGCCAATAATTCAACCAACAAATAAGTATAATAATGAACTATGAACCTAACTGAAATAAAAATCCTTGACTTTACACTGAGGTGAAAAGAATAGACAAATGGGGAGAGGAGTTCATTCATTCCAGTTGAATATCAGCTAACATAGAAGAAATGATGAAGCTGGAAAATTGTTAATAATTACTGAAAAAATGGTAAAAATAGATTGAGAAATGGGATTTTGCATATTCTTACATAATCTCAAAATACATCCCCTCAGACTACCTATTCTGGCAGATGCCATGGTAGTTAACCTTAGAGAAAATGATAACATTGTCTGATCAAAGTTCATACTATCACTTTTTGATTTAATGTTTCAACTTTAAACTATAGTCCAGTACAATTCATACTCCAATTCTAAATTAAAATCTTAACCCTAGACTTGCTTGATATAGCCAAGAGTGACGTGTGCCTAAGAGCTGTGTGGATTGAGGTTTTTATCTGCTGTGTCGCTCAGCCTCCACCTCCCGGGTCCTGCTCAGCTGATGCTCGCGAGCAGGGAGGGGCATCTGCTCGGAACACCTCAGCAGTCCGAGCTGCTACTGTATCCTTTTATTTCTCATTGTTCTTGGATGATTATTTGTCTTCTGTTGTCCTTAATAGGCTAGTTGGGGTTTTTAACAGTTAATCAGTAGCCAGTCTTCTGTGATCTAATAACCAAATTTCAAATAAAAGCTGATATTGTCACTATAAACTTTTATCAAGAAGATTCTCCATGTACCAGCATCCTACATTTTCTGTATCCCAGTGAAAATATAATCTTGGCCGAGTGTCACTGTTTCCCTCTATCCTGAGACCAAGAATGGGTCCCCTGGAAACAGGAATCCTGCGTGTCCCAGAAGGACAATGGGACCAGACTGAGTCTTTGACATCTATTAACTTCCTGAACTCCCTGCTGTAGGGCTTTCCTAGTCTTACTCACTCCACTAAAGTGAGACAATAGTTGTCCCGCCTTATAAAGCAGCCAGTTGTAGAGCAGGATGCCAGGTATCTTTTCCTAGCGCCACCTGCTCCTTATCAGCCAGAAGCGATGCCCTACAGTAAAAAAATGCTCTGAATTTGTATATATGCATAGTATGCTATTTCATTTAGTTACAACGAGATTTTTTCTTTGTTTATCATTTTCTTACAAGTCTGAAGTATTTGGGAAGCCTGTGGAAACGGGATGCCCTCTCCATTGGCACCTCTCTCATACTTCACCTGTGTGCTTTATAACTACTCTACTTTGATATCCTTCATTTATAACAATAATTTCTATTTTGACACTCAAAATAGTTATGATTCAATGTTATGAATCAATATTTCTTAAACTTTAAGGAAGGAAGAAAGCACAGAAATACAAGTGCAAAAATAATCCCTCAACATTCTAATTCCAGTGAAATTCCACAGTGAAAATTGTTTCAAATTTTCTTTGACTTCCATTGCCCAGCATCTACAAAACAAAATTATAAGGAGAACAGAAGGAAATAAGAGAATGAGAAAAGGAGGGAAAGAAAAGAGATGGAGAGAGGAAGGGATGGAAGGAGGGGGAAAAGCTAGCAAACTTCTTCCTCTTTTTCTGTCTCCTTCCTCCTTATTTTCTTCCTTCTTTTCCCCTCTTTTCCCTCCCTCCCTCCCTCCCTTCCTTCCTTCCTTCCTTCCTTCCTTCCTTCCTTCCTTCCTTCCTTCCTTCTTTCCTTCCTTTTTTCCTTCCTTCCATCTCCAATTGTTTATCAGGTGCACACAATTAAAATATCTTCCAAATGGTCTCTGAATAACAATATTTCAATTATCAGTGATAAGTATTGATTTGAATCATGAAAACCAGAAATGTTTATGAAATGTGTGTTTAATGATGCCAGTTAAAGTAATTAAAGTCTATTGAAGCCAATCACAAAACCTATTTCATACATTTCTATACAAAGCTAACAAACTTGTTGCTCTGAAAGGTCCAATTTCATAAAACCCACTAAGCTGAGCCATGATTTGTGGTATCAATGTACAGATGTAGCAGCATCTACCTCTAGTCGTGATCCCATTACAGTTCAATAGCCTTGGAGAAAGTCCTCAAGTATGAGAAGCTTGATGGTCCTCCACCAAATTGACAACTGATATCTGGACCAGTGTGTAATTGTTTGAGAGGGGACAAGTAAAGTATTCTTTCCACAAGGCTGATCAGTATCTTCAAGTCTTCCTTTGCTCTATTTTGAAGGTACAAATTAAGACACTACCACATGTGTGCTACTGAATCATAGAAAGCACTTCCCATATTCCAGAATCAGTTCTAGCTCGGTCCCGCTGCATGAAGTGGACATCTATGGACAGAATCCCTCATTATCCACTTTCTGTCAGCACACCAAAAACTATTTTGCAGTGCATCACTTGCAAGAAAATATATAAAGAGGTTTAAAAATAGTTTGGAGTTTTGGATATCCAGTTAATATATCTATTTTAGAAAACACAAATCAATGTATGAGACTACATACAAAGCAAATAATGAAATATCCGTACATAGAATTCAGTAAACAATTTCTATATTGAGTAATAAAATGTACACAGCACATCATGACTGTGGAGCACCAAGGAGACTGCCAGTTACAAAGTTATCTGCACTTGCCAGTTAGTATCTCTTAGGTGCCTAGTATCTTGATAAGTAACCTTTCCTTCAACAGCACAAATGCATATACACATAATTGTATTGACATGTTTTTAAAATTCTTTAATATTTGGGGAGCCTCTGAAAAAGGTATCATGCACATTGACACTTCATACTGCCACGGTTCAACTACGTTTTTCATACCTAACTGTGTTGTTCGTGGATTTTTATGCATGTTGGGCTTGCCCTTACTCATTTGAATGGGCCAGCAGCCTGGGGCTCCTTTAAGGTCCTGTTGCCCCCTCTACCAATGTCCAACCTCCATCAAGATATATTAATTCTTTTCCGGAGAGCCATGTCTTTCTTTTTCGTCTCTCTCCTTTTGTACTGACTCTTCTTCTTTATTTTATATTTTAACTTCTTTTGGTTAAGATTCCTGTAATAACAGTGCAGCTTGTCTGTCCAAATCCCGAGAGACATGCCAATAAATTTTCCACTTTCCTGTTAGCCTCTTTCTGTCATGGCATGATACCTTTCCAAAATATGTGCCATTTCTTTTTCTCAACATTAATCGTGGCTTTTTTTTTCAGATGTGCTAAATTATTTAAAGTTTTTAAATCTATCATATTCTTGCACACTTCCATTTATTTTGACTGTCTGGAATAATCTTCATTTTTCCATCTGATTGACTTATTGAATAGAACAAAAATACATCATGATATCTCTCAAACATAATAAATATTCTTGTAGCACTTGAAAATAGAACTTCTTACAAACATATCTTTAATAATCAAAGCCCTATTATTTGCAGAATAAAAAGATTACTACTATATAGTATCAAATTTCAAGCAAGTTGTATTTATTTAGGAAGTTTTAACAACTATTTTATATAAAGACATATTTGTTTCATTGCAGCAGCTTTCTAGACCAATTTTTATAGAACTCCACTTCCAAGTCCCTTAAAAGCAAACTTTCTTTCAATGACTCTGGGTCAATATCCTCTCAAGTGTCCACCAAAACTTAATCTCATATCCCTTTAATGCATTATCAACACTGCTGGCAGACTGATGTTTCTAAAATATGGATTGGATTCTCTAACTGCCCAGCATAAAAGCTTTCAGTGGCACCACATCGTCTATGGGACCAAACACAAATCTGGTGACATTGCCTTCACGGCCTATTAAAATCTGACTCTAAATTACCTTCTGAGCATTATCTTCTGCAGTCCCACTCTGGTCCTAGTAACAACAAATCTTACCAATCTTTGAACTGACTGTGACTGCTAAAACGTCTTGCTTCTGTAAATTGTTCTTTTGTTCTGAATACCATTTCCACTTAGAGAACCAATACTAACACACCTACATTTTTTCCTCTCACATTTTCCTTGATTTACCTCCCCCTGATAGTATTAAGTCTTTATATTCTGTAACCCCAAATATTTACTGAGCATTATTGCATTAGCACTCTTATGTGGTATTTTCATCTTAGAACAAACACTGATCTATTAGACTGAAGAGCCTTCAAATCTGCAGACTATGTTCTTTTATGCCAATACTTCAAGGGCTTACCAAATTCTCTTATAAGTGATTAAGGCATGTTTGTGAAATGAATTAATAAAAATGAATAGAAGGCATACATATATTCTTATATAAGGTTATTTGATCAATTTTGATTATTGAAATGTGTTGTCAATACATACTATCATACGCAAATACTCATGATACATACAAATATGTTTATAGAAATATAGACACAGTCGAGATAGTAACAATAAAGAGAAATGTCTTACATTCATTATCAGAAAAGAGGCAATTGAAGAAAACACCACATACCATGCTGTGGAGTGAATTTGGCATTACGTGAACTCATGGATGATGGCACAGGCAAAGTTCCTGAGGCAGGAGAGGTGAGCCCAAATCTGGGATATTTGCCAAGTCTAAGAAGGGCAAAATGCTGTTCCCCGAATATTTAGACAAGGTCCGTGTCATCGTGCAGTCCAGAGTGATGGACTCGGTTCATTACTCAACTCTTCTCTGTTAAGTTCACCTTTGAGATCGACAGGCCGGGTTGCACCAGTGTGAGTTGCTGATGTGACAATGTAAGGAAGATTTTTCTGCTCAGCTGTTTCATCCAATAGCCCACCGTTCGTTCATGCACTGGGTAGCTTAGAATTAATCCCGTCTAATATCATTAAAAGGGACTCTCCTATCCCTCTGGTGGTCAATAACTTCCTGTAGGTGATACGTTCTTAAGCAGATTTCAATCTAAGATGTGGATTCTTCTGCTTTTGTGCCCATACCTGTGATCCATCCACGTGCTCCTGCCTGCAAAGTTCTTGCTTCACTGCATCCCAATCCTGCGCATCTTTGATACCCCAACCTTGTTCTTCACCACCCCCTAACTAACCAGTCCATCCATCTGTGACTCGAGAGGCAGTGTTTATCAGAGCAGGCCACAACTACCCTTGTGCCGCTTACAGCTATCTCCACTGCAGAGCAGCAAGATTTTTATAATATCTCCATCAAGCCAAAGAGCTACAATTGCATTTCAGGTCATTAATATCACTGTCACTTCAGACCCCAAATCTAATAACCTGTTAAGAGATGGGTATTCTACTTCCCACACAAACATGTTGCACTTTTAGCACTTTTTATTGAGTAATATCGAAGAAAATGCATTTTCCATTCAGGAGTGGCGTCAAAATACCAGAAGTTAAGTTCTTTCCTACCAAAAACATTTCCAGTAAAGAATTGTGACATGTAATTTTATTACATCACTAGAGAATAAGTGAAACCATTTGCACTTATTCTCATAAATTATTATGTTCTCTGCACCTGCTAAGGTCAAACTTGTTTTCAATAAAACAAACTATATAACAAATGTCTGATCTCACTGGTGGAAATCCGCTCCACTTACATAGTCAGTATGTGTGTTCCATGTATAGTCAGCCTTTTCTGTTGAGCTCCGTAGCACAGAAGGGATTGTTTTTCAGAGAACACACAGTCCTTTTCTGTAGGTGGCATGACCTCAAATAAACAAACTTAACCCAACCTAGATAGTTCTCGTACCACTGAATTCAAGAGTCTTTTGGCCAGTGTAGCAGGGCAGTTTGCCTCACACTAGAACAGTATTTCCAAGTGTGAAAGAACCCACTAAGTCCTCTGATGATGCTTAGTGGTAGGATGTATAAAAACCAACACCTTTTTTCTTTCTTTTAGAAAATAAGTCTTCGTTGATGATGCAGGCCTTCTTGGGGTTATTTTATTGCGGTATATTTACTGCTTTGGGGATGCATGCAAGTTGCTGGAGCATGCAGGATATCTGTTAATCAGCAGGTATAATTAGTACGATGAAACCAATATGGTGAGATGTGAAGTCCTGTAGAATTATAAAGAATGTCCAAGGACTCACAAGAATGTAAGATTGTAAGACAAAGGTCTTTATCATAGTACTGTCACAAAAAAATGAATGAATACTTGTCCCAGTCCCACAAAAATGTTTTAGTTTTGTTATTTTTTATTGACAAAGATTGAAAAAATGAATTTTCCATATCAATATGACATTTGAGTACCAGAATATAACTATTTTGTTCCAGAAACACATTCAACAAAATTGCTTGATATATCTATTATCTATTTGTGTTCACAGTAATCCATAATTATGCACCATAGTACAACTGTCTTGTTAAAGAGCCATATGTGTAAAGTGAATAGAAATAAGGTGGCAACAATTTCCTTTGATTCCTCAAAGACTAAATATGTCATTAATTCTTGAAATTTTTCCTGAGATGTAGCATTCATTCTGATGTACTATCTCAAATTTGAGGGCGAATAGGCAGACACTGACATTTTCCTTGGAAGTTTTTTCTCTACAGGTAAGTAAGTCAGATGTCTAAGTATATTTATCTGAGTGTTTCAACTGGTTTCCAAAGAAATAACTATAGAGTTGCTACAGGCAAATGTTACTGTGAGTTAGACTTGGTCCTGGACTCTATTTGTTGCCTGAATTTTATTACCTTACTCACTCAAATCAAAGAGCTATGATCATATTTCAGATCATTAATATCATTGTCATCTAGATCCTGAATCTAACACATTTTGAAAGATGATGAGTGTCCCATTGAACACATAATCATTGAATACAGTCTTACTAGAATTGTCAGATATACTTGCATCTGTATCGCAGGGTTCTTATACTAAGTGACCTAGTCCTCTTTATCTTTGATTTAAGGGCTATGAACTAGTTTAGATATGGGAAGGAGGCAGAGAATTACAAATTTCTCTTGCTTTCCAGCTTTTGATTTTTCAAGTTATGTAAATCAACTAAACACCCCAACTGGCAACTGTTTACTCCCACGCCTAGAGTGTCTATAGTGTACTACTTACTTACTTATTGCTTACTACTGTTTCTTCTTCCACTTTGTGGTTTCTTATGATAATTACATCTACTTTACCTGCAGGTTAGGTTTTACTGTTATGCTTCTGTAGCTCTAAAATCCCAACATCTCCATCAGTAGTAGAGACTTTGCTTCCAACATAGAATCTCCTATGGTCAAATACTGCCAGCAGAGCTCAATCATGATAAAGGTTTTCAAAGATATAGCTGCCTCGGAAACATTGTGGGTTTCTACTTGTGTTTAGAGGTTGGACTTTCAAGACTTTAAGTGTTGTTTTTGTTTTTTTTTTCCCATTGAAGGGCTCTTTTAGGCCTTGTTTTTAAATAATAAACAGTTTTAATTAATTGTTAAGAGATTCCTATTAAATTGCTACAGTCACTACCTCTGAATATCTTGCATATTATATACATGCTATTTTATGCCTCCAAGTACCACATGATACTGCAAGACTATTATATTCATGGATTACCAATTTCTCATTCCCACGGACAGGAAGTTTTTTCTTATTTCTTGAATATGTGAGGAAGCCCATCTAGAATATATTTTTAGAGTTTGTTTTCTGATGCCATCCCTAGTATCAATTACTAGGACAAGCCTGGCCCTGTCAGGACACATATTACTTACCTAGTTAAGGCAAATAAAAAAGATGTACTAAAAAGGAATTTAAAAGAAATATGATCAGAATGAATGAAAACTAATAATGAAGTTTGCAACACTCTATGACAATATTTAGCAGACAACCATTTCCATATGTAGGCCTAAGGGACAGGGAGAGAAGTGGGCCCTGGGACCGAGAGGGAGCAGGTGCATTTGTGAGAGACTGCCACTCGTAGATATATTGGTGCTTGCTCCTATCAGCTCATGAGAGCACACCATTCACATTTTCTCTCAATCGCACACACCCACACAGACCATAACATTATATTGATACTAAATTGATACAGATGACTTGGTATCATCCACAATGTAAGGGTTTATGCTACAGAATTCAACAACTGGCAAAAACAGATATTTTTACTCCAAAGAGTTGTTTGCTAAACATATTCAATCAGGCCAGTGGGCACATCCACTAGAAATTGTGACTATTGGAAAGAGAGTGAAGGGTGGGAGCTATAGAATTATATCCTCCACTGTTCTTCACATATTCTTCCAATTGCTCTCACTGACAGAGCACAGTTACAAACCAGAAGCCAATGGAGTCATCTAATGTTAGTAAGTGTCAAGTTCCTAGATTACAGAACAAGGTTAAAATACTAGAGGGCCAAACCAAGCAAAATACATTTAGCACAAGTGGTTATTGCAAGATTTTCTGAATAGAACATACTGACATCAAAATGTGAAGAAAGAGAAACAGTCCTTAGCCAAGACCTGGATGAAAAAGGTGACGTGCACAGGAGACTTTACTTGTAAAGCCACAAACATGTGAACTTATTGGATTTTCCTTTGGAGGAGAGGGACTGTGTGACAGCTGCAGAATAAGGGACAAGAGGAGATGAGGTCAAAGAGGTAGGTGTGGACCAGATGATATGATCCTTAATAGGCCGTGCAAATAGTAATTTACATTTTCAAATAGCATTTGAAATATTTCATACATATAGTGAAAACTGCAAATTTTAACTTTGAAGTGTTAGTATAAAGCACTATGCAAATATTCATATGTTCATTTTCATTATCAATCAATTAAAATACTTTAACATTTATGTTTCCTTTTTGATTCATGTATTATTCAAGAAAGCTTTGTTTCATTCCCAAGTAGCTGGATTATTATGTTTATGTTATTTCTGTTAACATCTAATGGAGGGATTTTAAAACACATTTTGTATAAATTCATCTCTTGTAAACTTACTAAACTTACTCAGACTTATTTTGAGCAATATGTGCCAAACGTATTTGAAAACACATTTACTTTTTTCACTATGGACATAACAACTGTATCTTTAGAAACTTGCTGGTTTCATGGTCACCTCTTTTCATTCATTTATCTTTTAACCTGTATGTGCCTTCAATTTTAAAGTACATTTCTTGTTAACAGCAAATAGTTTTTTAAATTTTTAATAACTGTTCTGACAATGTCATTTTTCCAAAAATATAAACCATTAATATTTGATCATACATACGATGGACAAGTTTGGTTTAGTTTCTCATTTTATTAATTTTATTCCACCTAACATTTTTGTCATTTAGTAATGTTTAAAATTTTATTTTTTTTATTTTAAATTGAGCCTGTTTCTACAATTTATTGGTAGTTTTCTTATGTAAACTTAACTTTTCGCCATAATTCCTGTACTCAAATGGTCAGTTAGACTCACTTATGTTAGTTATTATTTATAATTATATAAATTTTAAATTTCTCAGTATACGCATCTATTTTTCTATAAGTAGTTGTATAATTTAGAAAGAAAATAAGAGAAAATGGTGAAGAAGGAAGTGTTTTACATTTACTAGAAATGCACCATTTCTGATGCTCTTTTCTGAAGTTTGTTCTGAGATTCTGTTTTAGGTTCTTAGCCTCCATTTGCTATAATGTTCCTTCAGCTTAAGAAAAATGTTTCTTTTCTTAACATTTTTTGAATGCAGATTTTTGGCAAAACGTCTCTTAGTTACATTTTACTTCAAACTGTATTTCACCTTCATTCTTAAAATTAATTTTGTTAACCTTATAATACTGGATGGAGTA